>JAFIRS010005045.1:0-67306 GCA_018342105.1 Gonioctena quinquepunctata
GATGAATTCGGATGAATTACACTTTCACAATGATTCTGCATATGGTTGATTAATTTGCTACTTAGATAAACTCTACGGAGTCTACGCTTACTATTAGTAGGAAGATGAGACTTCATCTTCGCTAATTGAAATTAAACTTTACTTTTATTCGCTTCATAATGAAGCTGAACTAGCTTTGTACTGACTGACTAGATCGACGACTGGATTCTGAATGAAGAACGAGCAGAGAATGAGAGAGTTCTAGTAGGGAAAATCTTATATATATAGTGTTGGTATTCAAACGAATGCCGCCCGCACTCAATCAAATATATTTAATGAGTCGGCAAGTTGCCTCGTTTGAGTTGACACGCCGCCATGATATATCACCAAACCTATTATTGCTTCTAAGAGACCGCGGTCATTCATCTGTCCCGGTGTACTATTAGTTATGAAGGTCTGATCATAGGATTGGAATTTAGATTGAGGTGCCGACACAATTAATAGATGAAGTATTCGACTTTATGAGTTGTCATATAAATTTTACTATTAATGCGACCGTTTTTTATTTCGAACGAAAATTGATTTATTTTATTGGCATTCTTCAGTTTCAGTTTACATATGGCTATATTTAAAATACTTGATAAGGAGTGCTCACAACAGTACTCAAGTCAAAGTAATATCCCATGGAGGAAAGAATGTTCAAATTCATCGCAACCGTAAGAGTTATTTTTCACTCAACTGTCAAGTTGTTGGTAGTGCAACATTAAAGATGATAGATTTGGTTGCTCGTTGGTCAGGATCTGCTCATGATAGCAATATTTTGGAAAATTGAGCTCTCAAGACGAGGCTACTAAATGAGGAGATGATAAATGAAGTTTTGGTAGGTGATCAAGGATCAAGTCATATCTTCTGACTCCCATAGGAGAGATTGAAAATGAAGCTGAAAGGCTTTATAGCGGAGCCCAAATTAGGACGTCTTTTTGGGTTATGGAAACGAAGGTTTCTAATACTATCTGTTGGCATAAGATGCCATATGGAATTAACACAAATGATAATTGCCGCTTGTGCTGTATTATATAATATTGCAATAGCCGAAAAGGAGTAAAATTTTGAAAACAACCAAGAATTTGATGAAGGAGAAAAAGGAAAATATGCCTAGAGACAGACGTGAGGGTTTCAATGATCGGATGTCATGAAATGATTATTTTAGAAATTTATAAGGACAAAAAAACCAATAAATGAACGCCTTACTTTTTAATATAATATACCTTAATTTTTGTATATTTGTAGTATGATATATAACAAATTTTTTTCTGTATTGAAAAAAAATATAACTTTTTGAGCCATTTAGTTTCAATAAGAGATTGCTTTTTGTTATTATTGTCATGAAATTGATATTTTTAACTAATTCCCCAAACTATTCATAATTTAATCTGATTATTCAAGACCTTTATTGCGACTAAATCGAAAAAAAATTGTTATTTTGTAGTTTGAAGAGAGCAAAGTTTTCGAACATATTTGATATTTTTTTTAAATTTTTTCTATTTTATTTTAGTGAAATATATGTTACTATTGTCATGGAATTGATATTTGTAAATAATTCCCCGAACTATTGATAATTAAATGATTATACAAGTCCTTTATTGCGACTAAAATAGGAAAAAAGTTGTCACTTTGTGCTTGAATAAATAAAACAAAGTTTTTTTGAACATCTTCCATTATTTCTAATTATTTTTGTATTGCAATATTTAAATCTAATAGCTCCATTTTTTTCTCATGTTTTCGTTGTGCTCTTATCTTCACCCCGTTATTCCAATATTCCTTGGAGTTGTTCGTTATTCCCGTTGATTCCGTTTTTGGTGTGAGCACTGGATGTTTCTTCCTTCTTAGCTGAGCCGGCCATTCCATTCAGCTTTATTAGAAACCTATAAGAAATGTATACTTATTTCTAAAGATATTTTAAAAAAAATTTATTGGTTCGTTCAACCTGCAGCAAAGCGAAATGTTACCGATTTTGACGAAATTTTCACTGATGCTTCAGCTAAACTTCGTTGAGCAACCAAAATTTCCGCGGAAAGAGTCGGAATTATTTTTTTTTGTTAAAAAATGTCCAACTCCATGGCATGTAGGTATCAATAAACAGTTGTAATCATATAGGATCATTTCACAATTATTCACGAAACAAGCACTATAAACAGTAAGAACTAGACTTTATGAATGCGATACTAGAAGATATGTTTTAAATGTGCCGCAGAAAGTTTGGATAAAAATGTAGTTTTCCTATTTGAAAGTGTTTTCATTTGAGTAAACAAGCAATAAGGTTTGAGATAATTGTCAATAATGTGAATTGAAATTCATCGGTACTGTTAAAAATGCAATATTGCCAAATGTAAAAAATGTCCGATAGACATGAAGAGTTAACATTCATTCAATATTAAATTATTAAAGAAAAAAGCCAAGTGAAGTGGAATAAAAAAAGAAATGAAGTGCACAAAGTCATCTTCACAAAAGATTCAATATGAATTGAAACAAAATTGGTAGACGACAGACGAAAATCAACTACTTTCCTAACAAATACCACGCAGAACGTTGAATGATATTCACCTGAAAATCCATGGAAATTGATTGCAAATGTTTCTTCCTGATAAGCTCGATTATGTTCAATTTATGTCGGGTTTGCCAACAATCCGCATACCGGTTGCAGGCTTTTTGGCCCTCATCAGTACGGAGTAGTCACCAGCCAGAGATCCGAAGAACTCTGGCCGAAGCGAGACACAACATAAACAAAATCACCATCAAGCCTATAACATCTTCAGGTACGCCGGAAAAAATAACTTTTAACCGGCGGTACCTAGTGACAGAAAGAAACACTCCATACAAGTTATCTTTTCCGGCGTACAGTTGAGTGCATAAAAAAGGTTTGTATGGTGTAAACCTGCCTATGATGTTCCAGATTTCATAAAAAAGTAGTACATGTACTCATTTGACACATTTTGACACTACTTGTCAAAGTCGATAAGGAGATTAATTAATATTGACAAGCCTGATTCACAATAGCCTATAACTGCTGTACGACTTTTTTATGCACAGAACTGTACCTAAACATGGTATGGGCTTGATGGTGATTTTGTTTATGTTGTGTCTCGCTTCGGCCAGAGCTCTCCGGATCTCTGGCTGGTGACTACTCCGTACTGATGAGGGCCAAGAAGCCTGAAACCGGTATGCGGATTGTTAGGCAGAACCGACATCGAGCTTATCAGGAAGAAACATTTGCAATCAATTTTCATTTATATGGAAGTTTGCAGGTATTTTCAGATGAATATCATTCAACGTTCTGCATGGTATCCGCTAGGAAAGAAGTTGTTTTTCGCCTGTGGTGTACCAATTTTGTTTCAATTTTTATTGATTCTTTTGTAAAGATGACTTTGTTCACTTTATTTCTTATTTTATTCCACTTCACTTGGCTTTTTTCTTCAACATATATGCTAGTCGGGCAACTCAGCCTTTCCTACTGACAAGGAATCTTCCATTTAGAATCCTATCGAGATAGGAGAAATGTATGGAGTGTTCCTTTCTGTCACTAGGTACCGCCGGTTGAAAGTTATCTTTTCCGGCGTACCTAAAGATGTTAAGGCTTGATGGTGATTTTGTTTATGTTATGTCTCGCTTCGGTCAGAGCTCGCCGGATCTCTGGCTGGTGACTACTCCGTACTGATGAGGGCCAAAAAGCCTGAAACCAGTATGCGGATTGTTAGGCGGACCCGACATCGAGCTTATCAGAAAGAAACATTTGCAATCAATTTCCATTTATATGGAAGTTGGCATGGATTTTCAAATGAATATCATTCAACGTTCTGCGTGGTATTCTCTAGGAAAGTAGTTGTTATTCGCCTGTGGTGTACCAATTTTGATTCAATTTTTATTGAATCTTTTGTAAAGATGACTTTGTGCACTTTATTTTTCATTTTATTCCACTTCTCTTGGCTTTTTTCTTAAACATATATGCTTGTCGGGCAATTCAGCCACTCCCACTAAGAAGGAATCTTTCATTTAGAATCCTATCGAGGTAGGAGAAATGTATGGAGTGCTTCTTTCTGTCACTAGGTACCGCCGGTTAAAAGTTATCTTCTCTGGCGTACCCAAAGATGTTGAGGCTTGATCTCCGGATCTCTGGCTGGTGACTACTCCGTACTGATAAGAGCCAAAAAGCCTGAAACCGGTATGCGAATTGTTAGGCGGACCCGACATGAATTAAACATAATCGAGCTTATCAGAAAGAAACATTTGCAATCAATTTCCATTCATAGGGAAGTTTGCATGGATTTTCAGGTGAATATCAGTCACCGTTCTGCGTGGTATTTGCTAGGAAAGTAATTGTTTTCCGCCTGTGGTCTACCAATTTATATTGAATCTTCTATGAAGATGACTTTATGCATTTTATTTCTTATATTAAATTATTCATTGTAATTATCAAAATTATGTGAATTAAAGGTTTTATTCAGTGTATTGCTAAAAAAATTAAGGAATCAAGCAGTCTCAAATGAGTAGAAGTTGAAAATTGACTTTTTTAACCTTTCTGGGGCCATAATTCCGACAATGACGGTTTACGCGGAAATATTTTGGGTAAATATTCTTCTCTCCGAAAATAGTTGAAAGTCTTTTATTATTTGTTTTTCTGGGCCGCTCTTAAAATCCAGTCAATGACTCACGTAAAAGAAGGGAACACAACCCAACTTAACTGAGCTAACCTTGCTATCCAAGTTAATGGCCAGCCAATCAATTTTTTCAGAACACACTTCGCTTCGCTCGAGGGCACTTCGGATGCGGTGATTTTTCTCGTTTTTTACGAATAATTATTTGGGCACAATAGTGACAGTCGGTCGCGGGATGCAATCACACTGAATTAGGTTTCAATAGGAGCAGACATTCCAGCAAATGTGTAAGTAAGTGTGAAAATGAAGTTCAGGGACATTTATTTATTACATTGTAAGAAGAAGGAGGCATTGTGAGTGGTTTTTGCGCGAGAAAACGTTCTTGAAAAACTTGTGTTGAGGGGAAAAACCACGTAAGGAAAGTCTTTCAGGAGAGCAGGAGAGCAGGAGAGCAGAAGTGCTCTCACCGGATATATGAAGATATATCAAGAATTGGATAATTGGCAACAATGTAGAAAACAGATGCAAAAATTATAATTTTCTCTATGACAGATGAGATGTATGACGTGAAATGTCAAACGATTTTTAATTTTCTGAAAGTAAACTAACTATTATCCTAAACCCGAAAAAAAAAATGTTATGAATTGCTTGAAGAAAGCATCGAATAGGAATGGAGGGTTTTCTACAGTGTGTTGCTGATAAAATCAAGAAATTAAGCCGTCCCAAGTAAGTGGAAATTATAATTGAAAATAGATTTTTTTTGAATCTTTCAAGGGCCATAATTCCGAAAATAACCGTTTCCGCGGAAAACATTTCGATGGATCTACTTTTATTATCGTGTTCTGAAGCATCTGTGGAAATTTTGTCAAAATTGGTGGCATTTCACTTTTCTGCAGGTTTACTATTGTGGAATATTATTGTTTCTTATATTACTTTTCATTATCGACGTTAGAGATTCTTCACGATTTTAATTGGATGTTGGAAGATAGAGAGACTTATAAGAGGGAAAAGTAACAGATTTTCCCAGGCTTCTAGGTAGTTAGAATCAACACAGTCGTCAATCGCTCTGCACAATGCTTCAGCAACGCTCACTCTGGCTGATTTTGGAATTCTTCTTATAATATGGAAAGACATACAGGAATAAAGGCGGCCAGAAAAAGATTAATTTTCAGAAATAAAACCTTTATTCCAAGTCAAAAATCAGATTTGCGAAGCCAAGGGTTTATCATAAGAGCGGTGCATCCTTTTTGTATGAATATTAAAATCTCCTCCATTCGTGATATAACTTACCGTCAGTTGTGAAACAACCATTATTCAGGTTGTGGTACATTATTTGAAACAGATATTAAGAAGTACTGAGTTTGTATGGATTAGAATGTCATACCATACAGTGTGTTCATTTGTTGTAGAGAAGTAATTTTTTTATTAATATTGTTTGTTTGTATTTATAAGTGCTTCAATTATTTGCATAGTATCCTTAACTAGATTGGCAGTGTACACAATTTGAATGATTCCAGCTCTCTGAGAATCTATAACATCTATCTCATTTGAAATGGAAAGATCAAATAGATTATGTAATAAAGAAGTTGCGATTCATGGTCTATGAACTCAAAAACATATCTAACATCATTAATATAAAATATCTGAAAATACTGTACCATGCTTTGGTCAAAAGCAATCTTTCCTATGGAGTCGTTGCATGGGGAGGAGCCTCAAAAACACTTATCAATAACCTGCAAAAAATTCAAAAGTGCATTCTTAAAATGATGTATAAAAAACCGCGAGAATATCCATCCTGTAGTCTGTATCGAGAAACGACGATAATGAATGTAAGTCAGATATTTGTTTTTGCGATTCTCTTGATGCAGTATAGACATGAACCGTCGCTGGTACCTATTCAGTACCCTTACAACACAAGACATAACACTGGGAGCAAAATTCTTCAATGAGCTACCGTCCGAACTTAAAACGATCAACTCATACGAAATGTTCAAGAAAAAGGTCAGAACTTGGCTGTTCACTATTCCGTTGGAAACACTAGAAAACTTTATAGCTACAAGCAGAGTGTGTTATAGACTTACATGAGGTGTTGCTCATAATACGGTCTGCATATGAAATTACTCCTTAACGTGATTTTAGTACCAACATTTTTCCTAAATCTGATATGATTTTAAATATTTCAGAATTGTTGTGTTGTTTTACTTTTATATTTTCTTTTAACAAACATTTATTTTGATTTTTTCAACAAACATTTATTTATTTGGTCTTGATTTTGATTTAATTAATTTAATCGCTTAAGTTTTTGAGCAAAGATTTCATGCCACGCGCGGATTCATTTCCTTGTGGTGTTTTGGTGTTTTTTTTTCTCTGTGTTCATTCATTTTTCTTTCGTTTGTGTATACTTCGTGGATCTGTGTATATATCCATGATCTCTGTTTATGATTCTCATTCATAGTCCCAAAAATTACCCCGATTGGCACTTTAATGTATGTAACATTTTGAATATTAGACTATAAACCTCATTTATGATGTAATAAATCACCTGAGTGTGTCAAAAGACACAAAGGTTTGACCAAATTTTATAGTTTTTACCAATTTCTAATCAAATTCAATTACCTATTTTTTTGTAAATAGACTATGAATTATCACTTTATATATATTATCTCTTCTGCTTTTTTGTATACGAAAAGGATGATGATCAATGGATTATTATTATTATTATATATTGGAGGCCGATTCTCATCTGCCGGTCGATGAAAATAGTTTTTATTAACCGACAAAACCAAAAAGGAGGAGGTTCTCTATTCGACCCGTATATTTTATGTTTTTCCATAATATTTTTTTATGTATGATCACGCATAACTTTTTACTGAGGCGTCCAATTCCGATAATTCTTTTTTCAGTGGATTTGGTCCCATTCGAATTTAAAAGATGAAATCCACCCCTGAGGGTAGCGAAATGAATGATATTGATCACTCACTCTCTGAATTCTGGTCCGTTAACCGATTCTATCAGGTATAACTTTGTACTGGTTTCTTCGATTTGGACGATTCTTTTTTTAATAGATAGGGTATACGTTATATTTGGATTTCGAAAGGAATTACCCACTCTAACGGGTAGAAAAATAGGGGATAATTGATTTTTCACTAGTGAACATCGGCGGCACACACATACGTAGTTGACAATGACAGATCGCTACTGACATTATTCTTGTTCCGTCAAATTCAGTATATTTTATGGGAGGATGGAATGATATACAAAGTAATGAAATAAACTAACCAGAACAACGAAAATAATTTATATTACAACAAATAGTAAAAGTAGATAATCATATTATTTAACTGGTAATAGTTGAAGTAAGGTGGGTAAGTAAGTATTTTGGAAGTAATAAAAAAACAAGTAGGTAGTAATTGGTAGATTTTAGCCACAAAAAATTAAAATTAAAATCTTTTTAAGAAAAAATCAAACCGACGAAATACGGAACTGAAAAGTAAAGAATAAAAACTTTTTAACAAAAAATTAAACCGACGAAAAAATCAACTGAAAAGCAAAAAATCAAATAAACCTTCTTAGTCTAAATGATAATTGAGCTCCTAAACTAATGTAAGTAACTGATTTTGAGTCGGTGCCAAACAAACTGGCAATTGAATTAGGTGAAGCGAGATGGCAGCGAGATGGCAGCGAGATGCACGGCTGTGTTTTGATGACTTCTTTCATAGATAATGATCTTCGATAATTGGCGCCGACTCAAAATCAGTTCTTTACATTAGTTCAGGAGCTCAATTATCATTTAGACCAAGAAGTTTCATTTCATTCTCTGCTTTTCAGTCGATTTTTTCATCGGTTTAATTTTTTGTTAAAAAGTTTTTATAAATTATTCACACCAAGTATAGCCCTTCATAAGTTTGGTGACAACATATTAACCAAGTAAATAAGTGTGGTATTCTATTTAAACAATACCCTGTATTATGGGTCATATCAATGGTTCACAGGTGTGGGGTCATATCAAAGGGATCGGCCCAAAAACATTCATTGGAGCTGTTGGATTCCATTCAGAGAAGAGCAGTCCATATAGTTGGAGATGCTACCTCGACTGATTCTCTAATACTACTAGAAAATCGCAGAACGAGGTTTTCTGTTGATTTTAAGGCAAAAAGAGGTTTTTTCAACGACTTAAACCTCCAAAACTTGAAAAAAACTGTTTCTGTCTACTTCCCAGATGTATGATATACAAATTTCGTTTGCTGTCCCGTTTATATCATTCGAAAATCTCATAGCGCTCAATTTTTCTCAAACATACGTGGCTACCTCGAAAACTCTTCGTGGGGCCAAAATTTGAACAACTATAATAATTCACTGGCGAGGTGGTGTTGGAAAATTATCCACCTTAAAGATCTGAACGATAGAAAGATAACGAACTGAACTTCTCACAGCCATCGCAAAATCAGCTTCACCAAAATATATTCCGTAGAAAAAATCATTTCTCATCGCAAAGCATCATGAAGCTCAGATTAGCCAATTTCATGATGAAAGTATTTATTGGGGCTGTTGGATTCCATCACAGAAAAAATAATTTTATGGCAGGAAGAGATTTTTCCAAAGACTGCAACCTTCTTCAATAGAAAATGATACATTTCTACTTTCCCTGTCCACTCTCCAGGTGTATCATATATCAATTTAGATCTCTATTCCGTCTATAGCATTCGGAAACGCCATAGGGCTTGACTTTTCCGAAATATGCATGGCTACCACAAACATTACGGACGAACTTTTCGTGGTGCCAAAAAAAAATTAATTTGATGGCTCGTTGGCGTCGGAAAATTTTATACGAATCATTTTTTATCAGACTATTGTCGAGAAAAAGATCTGATCTGATGAATAGATGACCAACTGAACTTTATGGTTGTGTAGAAAATTCAGCAGGATCTGCTACTGTATACGGAGTAGTGCAAATATCGCGATCTAAAATATTTCCAAAGAATAGAAGGCAATTTAATATTGATAAAAAATTTTTCGTAATTGGAAAATCCACATCTGATTTTCTGAACATCCTGTTAATGTTTTCAACAAATCAATCTATCATACCCCATGACAGGTTTTAACATGGACGTATAAATATATAATGGACTCAGCAATCCAATACTAGCGACATAGATTGTTTTGAAGCCGCTCAGTTTGTGGGCGCGCAGGTTGCGAGGAAGGAGGAGACCTACGATAGACTGTAACCTTTCCTCCAACGACAGTGGCGCACGCAATTTAATTAATATAGGTATTGATTAAAAGAAAAATATGTGGAGTTTCATATGATTATGAAAACTTTGGCAAAACTTGTGATATACAGATCTGATGTGTTCATAAAATATGTGTTTGTCTTCATTAAATAGGCCGATTCTAAGAGAAGAATAATTATTATTTCTACATTTGAAGCAATGAAAAATTTACACTTCACTTTTGAAATAAAAAACAGAAATGAAAAAGATAAGAGGGACAATGAAACAACTTTCGATTCTAGTATTTTATTGAATATATTTTTAGATTCACACACATAGTCTATAGTCATATTGAAGATTATACTTTTTATTACAAGATTTTATTTAGTTTCACTTGTTATATATAATTCCGGTGGCAATGCATTATGAAATTTTTGTTAAAGAAAAAAACAAAATGGCGGCTCCAAGATGGCGGACGATATTTGTAATTATGATCCGATTCAAAATTGGTATGTGGGGTTTTCGGGAACGGAGATTATGATTTTTTTGTCAAAATTCATAAATTCAAGATGGCGGACGAGTTCTGTGATTGTGGTCCGATTCGATTCGAAATTGGTATGAGGGGGTTTTCGAGGTCGGAGATTATGAAATTTTTGTCAAAATTAATAAATTCAAGATGGCGATCCCCAAGATGGACGACGAGTTTTGTGATTATGGTCCAATTCGATTCAAAATAGGTATGCGGGGGTTTTCGGGGTTGTAGATTATGAAATTTTTGTCAATATTCCTAAATTCAAGATGATGTCCCCAAGATTAGGACGAGTTTTGTGATTATGGTCCGATTTGATTTAAAATTCGTATGCGGCCGTTTTCTCGGATATTTTGAATTTTTTGTCAAAATTCATAAATTCAGGACGGCGGACGAGTTCTGTGATTGTGGTCCGATTCGATTCGAAATTGGTTTGAGGGGATTTTCGAGGTCAGAGATTATGAAATTTTGGTCAAAATTAATTAATATTATTTATACGTCCATGGGTTTTAATGTCAGAAAACACTAATTTCAAAGTGTCTCCCCAAAAGAAATGATTCCAACTTTTTCCATCTTTGCAAAGTGAGATAGCTTCTTGAAAATGTTTTTCCCATTTCTTCCGGTCTTCCTGATGATCGTGGAAGCGTGAAATAGATTTTCGTCGACAAAAATGTATTCAAGACCTAGTGAATGCGATGTCTCTCTTGCGTCAATGTTACGAATGATTTCTGGTGAGTACTCTTTTTTGGAAAACATTCTTCTTTGCCTCATTCATCTTCATGAGTTCTTAATTAAGACTGGAATAGAAAATCAAATAACTATTTGAATGAAAATGCAAATTTTCAATTCCAGATTTCTTCTTTTTAGTTAGGGTCTTTTCAGAATATCTATCAGATGTAGTTCAATGTCCAGCGTGGCTTTAGCTGGGGCAGTAGTTGTTTACTGTTGGACATTCACAAACAATAACTTCATTTTTATCGTGGATTTTTCAATTTCCAGAAAAATATTTCTATCAATATTCAATTGAGAGTGTTTCCTTTTTCAACATGAATACCCCATAAGAGATTATCTTGAAGATGGAAGATAGTGACTGAAGTTTATCTTCCAGTCGAAGATGATTCCATATCTGATTTTATGAACATATCCTGTTCATATTTGCAACAAATCAATAGGAGGCAAATTGTGTAACATCCAGATTTCAGAATTTCTCACAAGAAAAATGTTCACAGAGAAGCCATTGGGATTGGATATAACAAAATTTGTCAACAAAGTGGAGGTCACATTTTTAAACCGAAAGGAACGGAATTGGGCAAACAAAAATGATCAGTGCACCGGATAAGTTCGAATATGGGCCAAATCGGTTCAATAGTTTGAAAGTGGCCGCTGTTGAAAGTTTTGCTTCCGCCGACAAACAGACATTGTATTTTGACATTTCTGGATTTCAAAGTTAAAAATTATTTTTCTGAGTGATATCAGGATTGAAACCCATTGTGTGCTGGTTATATTTTTTTATATGAGTCAGATAACATAGAAATATTTGGAAAAATGTAGGCAAATCTGGATCGTTCACCAACTTCTGATTGGAAAGTTTAATGTTTGAAGAAAAATATTATAAGCAATCAGAGATATTTTCTTTCTCAATTTTTCATTGTAGAGTTTAAGGTTCATAGAAAAATAGAAATGGTGTTTGTGTTTTTCAGCGAATAAATGTCTATTTTGTTCTGACACATGATTCGTTATATCCATTGGTGGGAATTTCAAAATTAATGAATTCATTCTGAAATCTACCTTTCCGACAGGCCGCGCTATGTTCCAACGGTGTTCTTGCAAAATTGCAATCCTATTTGTACGCGTTTTTGGCCACTGAAAATTTTTTGGAATAAACTAGGTATTTTTTTCTTTATGTGAAAATACTAGTTGAGTCATATAGAACCAATAATATATTCTCAGAGAATAAAAATCAGTTCAAAAAATAAAACCCACTACTGAAAAATCGCGCTTTGAAAAGTATGAAACAAGAAAATATTCTGATCTGAAATTGTTATGTACAAACAATTCAATATTTATCATCTATTAAATATACCACTTACACGTAATATATTTTATGCACGATCGGGCGTAAAGTATCACTTTAGCGCCCGGATTGGCGGGCGTAAAGTAGCACTTTAGCGCCCGGATTGGCGGGCGTAAAGTAGCACTTTAGCGCCCGCGGACTACTCTATCGCCCGGCAGGCGATAAAATCGTTGAACAGGCGCTAGAGTGAATTTCAGTCTCATATCGATAGAAATCTATATTCCGATGGATCATATAATCAAACCCAAAACATTATTAACAATAAAATAACGAAAACCATGAACATAAATTGATTTAAAAAATGAATTATAACTTAATATTGACAATACAATTAGAACAGTTATTTATGGAAATATTTGGATTTGTTGTTTTCTGTTGTTGCAGATAGTAACTGATTTCAACTGATTCCTCATTACCAGAAGTCTGAAGAGAATGCATGTTATTATCTGGTGTTTCAGCGTAGTGAGCAATATTTTCAGATTGTTTGCAATGGCTAGTAGAAGGCTCATCATTTTCTACAATTTTCTTAGCAATCTTCAGCTTATTTGCAACTGAATTTTCGATGTAACCTTCCGCAACAGTCGTCGACTTCCACCCAGCATGTCTTTTAATGTTGATTATATCCTCGCCTGCATCTGCTAACATACTGAGGAACGTCTGAAGCAGTGAATAGTATATTCTTTCGCATAAGAAATACCTAGGTGAGTGGCTATTCTGAATGGTATTTGACCGAATGTATTTTTTCCGATAACCTGTCTCGTACACTTGCCATTTTTAACCGACGAAACCAAAAAAGAGGAGGTTTTCTATTCGACCCGTATATTTTATATTTTTCCATCATATTTTTATAATATAAAAAAAACGCTTTTGATCATTCTGATCTCGCAAGGAAGGATAGTTTCTGTAAATATCCAAATTATTTGGCGATTTCTGTTCTTTATCGATTACAGTGAATACTCGATCTATCTTCGTTTTGGTTTCTCGTATAGTTATGAGTAAGAATGTCTCGAAATCTTGAATGTCGTCCACTGTGATCTTTGTCAATTCTTCGCGACGACATGCTCCACAAATACCAAAAATCAGTGCTACCTACGATAAATTCTCAGATTAACATACTGAACATTCAGAATACATGGATTAAGAACTTACTTTCATCATAAGATACAAATCGTCTGGTGCTTCCCTAAAAAAAAACTCGATTTCTTCTCCGCTTAGAATCTTCGATTTCTTAGGTTTATAACCATCAAATTTTCGTTTCGAAAAAGCTATCAATCTTGCGTATCTACTGATATCTATATTATCATGTACATTTAAAGTAGCTTTCAGCATGGAATAATATGACCACATGGTAGAGGGCTTACAAGATTTAGATTTTTCCAGAAAATAGGCAAGAAGTACAGTCTCTGTGTATTTCTTATTTTTAAAATTTTTCCTGTTGCACCACCTCACGAATTCTTCATACACCTTGTCGTATATTTTCTTGGATTCATTTGGCAATAAACTCAATTTCGCATCCTCAGCTGCTTTACTTATTTCTGGTGGAGTACAATTCACACTTTCTTCGTCGCTTGAATCCATTTCAAAATCAGTAATAAATTATCTGTGGTCACAAAAATTGAAAGCAAATATGATATGATATGAACATACATCCTCACGGCAGCCTTGATGTATTTTCATCATGTTCTAGATATAAAGAGGTATTTATCTACATGATATCAATTATACCGGTCGTGCATAAAATTTTGTATGTATTTCGGGCGTAATTTGCTTTAATGGACCTAGGCGTGTTATTTACACGCTGCGGACCATAAAATCCTATTGTACGCCCTTGATACATAAATAACTAATAATGTATTCAATACATGTTCATAGTGATGTTCAGAAGATAGCCGTGATCATATGCCACCTACCCTAACAAAACAATACATTTTCACACTAGTAAGCGATCATAAGCTTTAGGGCAAAGTGGCATATCCTCTGAACATCACTCAGAATATGTATTGAATTCATTAGAATATTACGTGGAAGTTGTTTATTCAATAGATGATAAATATTGAGTAGTTGTACATAATAATTTCAGATCAGAATATTTTCTTGTTTCATACTCTTTAAAGCGTGATTTTTCAGTAGTCGGGTTTAAGTTTTTGAACTTATTTTTATTTCATACTTTTTAGAACGTGATTTTCCAGTAGTCGGGTTTTAGTTCGTGAACTTATTTTCATTCCATACTTTTTAAAGCTAGATTTTCCAGTAGTCGGGTTTGAACTTACTTTTCATTCAAATCACTTTGGGGTTATAATTTTGTGATAAAGTATTTGCAGAGCTGCTCAACATTTTTCATTGTTTGGGTTTTATTGTTTCACATGTACCTAGGATGTATACCGCGTGGAAGTACCCTCAGCATATGTCATTATTATTATACACGTTTTGTATTTTTATATAATTTTTCAACATGTGTATCACAGCCTATAAAGAAAAATGTATTTTCAATATATGTTTTTTGGGTGGTTTTCCCAATTATCGTGAGCATGCCAGCAAAGCCGCAAGCGACACCTAACAATATTGACATTTTTGAAATGTGCTAATTAAGCCCTTCTATTTGATACCCACCACGGCATCATTGAGATATTTTTTTTTTTAGTTCATGACTGTATGTTTTCTAGAGGGCGCCATATTCAATCTGATGTGACGTCACATAGCCTATAACCAGCGGATCATCGAGGCGCTTCCAACGATACCTCATTCGTCAAATTATAATAAGCAGTTTAGAAATTATGAGAGAACAGATGAACATACATACATACCCACATACCGATTGAAATCATAACCCTCCTGTTTGCTTCACCGTAGTCGGGTGAAAATAGAGAAGATCTATTTTCCTTCAGATCATTAGAGGAAGTTACCAGTAGCTCATCATAGATCTATTAAATATTTTTCCCAATTTGAAATACAGAATATACATTTGGAAATGAGAAAAAAGTGATACTTACCACTGAACCTTTGACATAGATTTGAACTAGTTGTAACATCGGATTATTCTGTAAGATTCTGCTCACATTATATTGTTTTTATAAGTATATAATTTCAACAATGAAGAGTTCTCATTTGAAAAACTCATTATATGGACAACATAGTGAAAATAAAAACTAAAAACTTATCAATTGATCTAATTGAATTCACTTCATGAATTCGAAGTTTTTCTTCAAAATCACAAGCCAACTTTGATAATTAATGGATTTAAAGTGTAAATTCCTCTATATATTTGAAACACCCTTCTTTGGATGGAGGTAAGAAATTCATCAAAAGAAATGATTATATAGTGAAGATTTCAATATTTCAATGGTATGGACTCCCATGGTTTCTTCAAACTCTAGCAATTTCGATTCTGAGCTCGTTAACTTCGTTATACAGTATGACCAAGAATATTTAAACAAACTTTGATAATCAAGTCGAGAGCTACGAAACCAGGAAGTATAAATATGTTCTATATTGGTCAGGTACAAATCGTATAAATATAATAGGGTTCTTGGTCAACTTGGTTCCTGGTAACGGTCAATTGATAATGGTACCTACAGACGAATCAATTCGTGGTTCAGGACTATCAGGAGATCACATATATACAACTCAGAGTGCTGATGAGTCCTACCAAAGGGTTCATTTGCTGTGTTTCTGTGGACATCCAGACTAGTAGCCTAGACCTATTACTACCCCAGGATTGTTAAGGTCAGACCGTTCTAGAATATTTTTTGTAACTCGTTTTGAGTTGATGTGCTTGTAGACATTACGTTGTCGGTCAAATTGCGTTGTCAAATTTTAATTCCATTCTCTGTTTACATTGTGTATAGATTCATTCACTAAAAATTTGATTCAATTGTGTTGATTTTCTTTGGAGGTATAAACACAATTGATAATGCAACAGTGTGTAATATTTCAAAGTTAGGAAATACCCATATTTTTGTTGTTATATGTTTTCTATTACATAACTGTACTTATTGATAAAACTTCTCAGCAATGTAGAATTTTATATATGATTATAGTACCAATACCGTTGTTTTTATAAAGTTGATGTTCACATATCAACCTTACTTTAAATTCGAAGAAATGCCTGTATCGATACTATACTTCGAAACGAAACCCAATGATTGTACAGTAGAGAAAATATCGAAAACCTTTTTTTTTTTCATGATTATCTATATGTGATTCTGATAATGTGGCATACCACATTATTGTGATAATTTGAAATACATTGGATATTATGAGCAACCAGAGTTTGATTTCTAAATGAACCCATACACAGAGTATTTTTCAAATTATCTATAATTTATGTATACCTTTTAATCTACAAGTTCTCAGTTGTAATAGATTATTTTTCTAGTTTTATGTTTAAGTGAGTGCTGTCCAAAAATAAAAAAAGGAGTCACAAAATAATAATATTTAACATCACACTATATGAATCTATTAGGCCCAGTTCCCACACGAGTCTCCTGTTCTGAGTAAATTAGCCGAGGGAAAATGAAGTAACATCTTGTCACTATATGAATAATGGCCACATAACCCGCTTGTTTGATTCTGATAGATGTCTCTACTAGGAATTTTCCGGAATTTATGAAAAATACTTCGAAATAAAAATATATCACCATGTGAGGCCATAGGAATCATACGAGAACTATTTCATGACTCACTCTTGGACCATACAAACTATTTCTTTCTTTCGGAAAATATGAATTCTGCTTCGAAAATAAAATCAATTCATCATTAGATCATAAAGAAGATTTGAAAATATGATTCGCACTCAGCCAAGTTCAATGATTTCGGTGAATTTTCCTTCAGAAAATTGATTGTTAATAATATTTGAAAACTGGAATATTTCTGGATTTGCTTTGAAGGAACATCACATTTAGTAACTTGCATTTTAATACAAAAATAAATAGAACATATTACAACATAAATTCACTGAAAACGACTAGTAAGGGATCTAATGATGGTAGTACGCTGGAGCAGCATGAGCTGGAGCTGGGTGCGAAGGGTGTCCTGATTTCTCAACGACTGCGTTGAAACCATTGTGGTCATCAGCGGTGTAGTGCACTGTACGGAGGGTACCATCGGGTTCACCAACGGTGTAGTATCCTTTGACTACGTCACCATCACGTTGTTCGTGTTGAGATTTATGGTCTCCGGTGTGACCGTCTTGGACTCCGTAGTTGAATTCGTATTTGGGGTGCGCCTGAAATCAATACATAATATCTGAGGATACTCGTTAGAAACACGATGGTAAAATTTGCGGTATGAGTTGTGAGCGATGGCGAGAATTCACACGAGTAAAAACTATCTATCAGTCTGTTGGATTGTTTCATACAACGTTGGTGTCTACCCATGAATGGTTTTCCCCAGAATTAGATATGTGACATAACATTATATTATACCTGAGTTTGCAGCAAAAGTCAACTTCTGCATTTTTATCAAGGAATTGCCAGTGTTTTCTCACGACTCTGACTGAGGACAATGTATTCCAAAAATATGTTTGAATTTGACTCGAAAGTATGAGTGAACGAGGCTAAATTGGACGTATTATTTTTGTCATATTCACCGATTCAATAAGTCGAAAATTGGGATGAGAAAACATTTTCCTCGATTTGCCGAAGACATAAATGAGAAAAAAGGTCTTGGTAGTGGTCGTTCCTACCTAGTCAAAACGTAATAATGCGGAATTTAATATGTGGAGGTTTGAAAAAGTACACCAAATGTCCGCTATGCATCTTATCTCAATCAACCCCATGGACTATTCCGGAGATTATTGTACTGGATGAATGCATCATATAGTTCAAAAAGATGATTATCGTAAGTAATTGCACAAGGGCATCAAAATTACCGATAATTTTGCATGACAGCGTGTTGTCAAAAAACTGCATGAGTTCATTTTCATTTTTGGAGAGAGAGTCCGACACCGAAGGTGGAGAGCTCTTTCTCCAAAATATGAAAATGACCGAATGCAGTTTTTCAAAGACAACACGCTGGAATGCGAAATTATCCGGTTAGTTTGCACGAGTGTGATTCGGGGGAATATTTCCCGAATAAACTGTCAACCCGTCAAACTGACGTTATTAATTTATAAATTCCTAGCTTGTCATCAATAACCATCCCGTAACTGGGAATTTTTCTTCCAAGGTAAAGGTTTTCTCAGCACAGAAGCTCATAAACTGACGCCACACGTATTTTCTGTTTTGTTTTATTTGGTTCGTTTTCCAACACATTTTCCTCAATATCGTGTAATGAAGCCCGACCGGAATGATACATTTTTATTAAATAATATTTTTGACATTACTTGTCAAACTGATGTTACTTGAAAATTGTGGCTGTATCATTAAAGTGTACGATGGAATTGCCATGGATATGAACTGTGCCATTATCACAGGGCTCTTTCGCTTTCTACAATGCAATTATCGCTGTAATTTTGCGATAATTTCACTCTATTTACATGGGAATTTTGACAGGAGGGAAATATTCAGTCTGATCTACAGTAGAGGGTGATGAATATCATTCATGAGACCCAAACTTTTTTGGGTTGATGTTGATTTTTACTTAAACTAGCAAACACATTTGGAAGATTAAATATGCGAAAGGAAAATCAGATAAACTTCCGTGAATATTCCAAATCAGAAGTATATTCACATATGTCTTTGGAAATCAGTGAAAGAAGAATACATTTGTACTAATCATTGAATAGTTTCGTGAACGTATTGGTGGATATAATTAGTTAAATGTCACCTTGGAATCGTTCTTTAAATATTCGTGGACCTTGCTGTAGCACTGAACTTTTTTATTTCTGAAATGTTCGCGATTACTGAGCACTTTCAAAAAGTAATTAGACTTAGCGAGCACTGAGCACTTTTCAAAAGGGTGAGACTGGGAGGCACTCAAGTTATTTTTTGATATTGAAGTACTCGGGAGCACTTTCCGGGATTACTAAGCACTAAGGCTTTTCGTAAAATACTCGAAGCACTAAGCGCTAAGCACTGGTTCAAAAGAGTGCTCGGGCACAGTGCTTACGAGCACAAAAGTGCTTTGATGCTGTCACGACCACTAAACTGTCGGGGTATATTTGAAGCTTTGGAAAATAATTTATGCCTATGCCCATTGCTTGTACTAGTCATGGTTCCCACAACCCGAATTATGACTTTGGAGTTTGGACTTTGGATGATTCGGAAGTAACACAATTTGTCAGAAATGGGTAAATTTGGATTTGAAGTCATTACGACTCTCTGTTTGGTAGGTATGATTTTTCCATAATATGAGATGAGATACAAAATAATGTGTCTGTCCTTGTTGGGGAATTCCTAAAGATTGCGCAACTTCCGCAACTGCAAGGGTAATGTTTTTCAGCTAGTTATAGTATTGATCTAAGTTATGTTGCACCATTTCATAATGTAATTGCAGTGTGTGATTATACTATATTCACGCCTAATAACCGTCACGATTGGCCCAACAAAGTTTTTATTGGCTGAGGTTTCATTTAGAATGACACATGTCGATCAAGTCCACTTTCACCGATTGCAGGTTTAGGGTTACAATACAGAGACTCAAAAGCAGAATAATCAGCAGTCTCATGATATAGTTATTCTTATTCCAATTTGAACGGCAATAAAAATGAGAGCACTACGAGGAGTGTTCATATGCACTGCCCGGCAAATGGGAAATTTATATACTACCAGTGTTTTCACTTCCAAAGCGTTCCTGGTACAATCATGAAAAAGTTCTGGCGTGTGCCCAAAGTTGCCCAGATTATTAGTAGAGGCGCTATCAAATATATTCGAGGAATGAAAGCTCGGCTAGCTGGATTGGACATCTGTTATCTGAAGCCGCATGATTTCCACAGTTCACAATATTTCTTAATCAGTGCCGTGTGTTGGTGAGGTTAGGAATTATCCATTGGGAATAATTTTATCAATATGGTTTTCTGAAGACCTTTCGAAACAAATAATAAAATTCAGTTGAGATAACATTTGTTTACTTCAACATGGGGTGATCAATTGCTATGATTGTAAGAATAAATAACTGAAAAAATTCCACTGGAAAATAATATACCGACGCCTATGACACGGCGGCAATTGGAAAGGGAAATCCTTCACGAAACTTTTTATGACGGTCCAATTGGGATTAGAAATATTATACTTGAATTATGAAGTGTCATTGATTCCTTATGTATATCTAGTGGAAAAAGGGCTTGATATTTCTATCAAAAATTGAAGGAAATACATCAATAAACTTGTCAAACTGAATGAAAATACGATTTCTGAAAGGTCTTCATATGAAAAAAAAATACTGAGAAACTTTCGTTGTTTATAACCTAATGATAAATATTCCCCCATTTTTTGTTTTGTTTATTACTATGAAACAGACTCTGGTAACTTCCTCATTATTTCTCTCACTTTTCTGAGATGTAGTCAAATGATCCGAGAGTTTTTTCATGATTTAGTACAAAGCTGATTCTTCACCTGGTACATGACTACCCATTGATGTTATTCATCATCTAATACTACTAATAATCGATTACAAATTCAAAAATCGGTAGATATTACTGTGATCACATATTTGGAAATATTCATATTGACAGAAATGGCAAGACTTCGATCCTAAGAAAAAAACAATTTTCATTTGAAAAAAATTAGAAGATTTTATTCATTTTATTTCATTTATAAGTCAATGATGAACTGACTTGCAAAGATCGTTTTATGTTAAATGCATATGATGCAATATTTTGGGAGCTCACATACACAATGTGTGTCCAGAATGAGATATTTCATTCGACAGGTTGTTGATTTTTCAATTCACAGAAAAATCTTCAAATTCAAAATGCAATTGAGGATGCTTCCCATTTCAATAGTAACAAGTGTATTGATAACATTATCGAAGGGTATAAGCGTTACAACATCTAGATCATCCCGCAGAGCTTAATATTTCCAGTAGCTTCTAAATTGAAAAATTATGCAAGGGTACAAGCGCCTATACCTCTATAACATCCTGTAAGGGTTGGATATCGGAGCACCGACAAACACACACAAAATGAAGTGGATAATTATCATTCTGTACATTTTCAGTGAATGAAGTGAAAGGAATCTGGTATGAAATTTTTCGGTAACAATAGTTTCATCATTATAGCAGGCAATAGTATGAATTGGGACTGTAAGAGGCACGATTCTATTAGTGAGTGTTGTGTGTTCGTTATTTTGCAACAGTCGTAGGGTTGATTTTTGATAAAATAATGTATGGGTACCGTTAGGTTCAAGGATATGACAGTATGCAATGCTGTGTCGACAAAATGAAAGAAACACAATGAGACCGAAAAGACAATAAATCAAGACTAAGTTCATAACCACATAATGCTCATGCTGATTGATCGATGACAACAAAAAAGATGTCATTAGAATTGTCCTGCTATGAAGGGCTATCACATGATTCATATTCCATTGTGAAAGTTATTTTGAAACATAATCTGCATTATAACACCGAATTACCCATCTGCTAGAAACTCAACAAATTGGCACATTCCCGATTCTCATTACATGTTCCTGGTACATTCGTTAATACAGAAAAATTACTAATGTTCGGGTAGGCTCATGTTATTCACATTCAACGTACCAATGAACAGAAATGCGTATTCTATAAGTATATCAACTTGAAATTACTAGTTCAACAGGTGGAAACGAACGTCGAGGTATTTTTATATTTTTGTACTTAAATTTTTGGTGAGATTTTTTTCCATCCAACGACTTTGAATTCTACGAAAATAAACATTTGTGAAGAACAAAAAAATTTACTATTTTCTGAAATGTATTTCTTTGTCCAATACTCACATAGTAATCTTCAGCATGGTGAGCAGTTGGAGCTGCGTATCCGTGAGCAAGGGGAGCAGTATATCCGTGTGTAAGGGGAGCAGCGTAGCCAAGAGAAGCTTGTGTGTGGGCTGCTGGATAATTCAAAAGTCCTGCTTGAGCTACGGCTACGAAAGCTGTGATGGCAAGTATCTGAAAATATCAATTATTAATAATCAGCTTACGCATTGAAAATCATTTTCGAACTAATGAATAGGTAATTTTGGAATATGGCACTCTGAAACCTAATTCACATCACTAATGTTAATATTTTCATTGTGAGGCTCATTAGTCTAATGGTATAAGGTGTGCATTTATCGCATTCTTCAATATTTCGAAAGCCATTACATGTGGAGAAAAACTTTGGAAAAAAAACTTTCTTGGTTACTTAAGTTGCCTTTTCCAAAAATATTCCGAATTGGAGTTGATATTTTTTAATAGAAATTCACTCGGTTCACCTTTTTGTCGATGTGGCGTTATAATTGATTTTCCTAGTTTCACCACTATATCAGGATCATGATAAGTCAGGCATAGTTCATTCATGTATTGAGACTCTGGATATAATGTATGTATTATTCTAAAGACGAGTGAATTTGGACAGTGAAGAAAAATGGGAGAAAACCTGCCATTCTTCCAGGAAGTGTTGATCAGTGATGAATCACAATTTCCCAGAAATCTTCATAATTTTCTCTATTATGATAGCCATGCAATTCAATTTGGGAACGCCACTGAAATGAACTATATTTCATACATAACGACCATGCAATATGCTAAAAACAGAAAAATAACATAATCTGGCAACGCTGCCACGAATTTATTTGAACATCGATGATAAAGAAGGAGAATATGTTATCAATTGCAGTTTTTATTTGTAAAAATACTAACCGAGTTTGTCTCGATTTACAAAAAAAATTTAATTCGAATTTGAGCATCCTGTAATGAATATATTTCGAGAATAATAGAATGGTGTTCGTGAAATTTCGGTACTATTGTATATACATGAATAAACTATGCTTTTTCCATCATGACTGCCATTCTGATGAAAATAAGAAAATATATTATAACTTTTTGGCGCCGAAACAGATTTTGACTTTTTTCATAACGACGAAAAAACAAAAATAAAAGAGAATCAATTTCATACATATAAATACAGGTGTTCGAAAATAAAGGTGATCAAAAAAAAGTCTTCTGTGAAACAAAAAGTAATTGAAGGAGTTTTACTTTCAAAGTTTTTTTCTATACCTTATGGCTTTCGAAATCTGGTATGGGTAATGTTGTAAATGAGTTCGGATATTTTGAAAGGAATATGAATTGATGAATTTCAATCTTATACTGCGGGTGAAACCTAGATGAGTTAACTGTGAATATAAGACGTAGATAAAGCCGCCGAACAATGATTGCCTTCAAAGTCATAACAAATACTTGAACAACAGTATCTAAACATTGAATACTTACTGTATTGAAAAAAGTTGTGAATGCATCTTAAATGACAAGTCGCCCCAGTTCAATGTTTATTCTGATATGTAATATTATTACTTTGTCAATCAAGTTTAATTTGATTCTCATGGTTTTGAAAGGAACACCATAGTCCCTTAAAATAAAGGGCAATACATTCGTGCGAAGCCTTGAGGGAGTTTGGAAAAAATATTGTACAAGTTCTAAAATATACTATACTGAATCAGACTGGAGTAGATACTGTTATAATTTCTAATCAAATATTGATTTGTAGACTTTTTTCTGAATGTATGCAGTTATGAGTTTCATCTGAATATTTTTTCCATTCTAGCAAAAATGGCGGTACGTTTTTTTTAAAGAATAATATTTTAAAACCCAACTGAGAAATTTCAAATAAAAAAATAAAACAAACGAATATCTATTGTGACTAGAGAAATGAAATAGTCATTTATGTACCAAGGATATTAAGTCGCCCCATTTATACCCGCGGTGCATAACTTTCATGTCATACTGGACGTTATTGCATCCAAATATTTGAAAAAATTCAAAAATTCAATTTCAAGTTTTTTATGCTCCAAGTATTCAATGTTGAAGAAGGCTCCAATGCTAAATAAGAATATCAACATGGCTAATTATCATGAGTTAAGCTAATATTTGAAGCAAGGGTCAAAAGGATACCAGCCAGAAAGTATAGAGTTCTGTCTAGAGGAGATGTTTTAAAATTTATTCATGTGGTGCCGAATGAGACATTTTTATTGAACAAAGTCGCATTAATATTTGATGTATTAGTTCAATTATATCTATTAAAATCCAAAAATGGGTTTGTGTCCTTATGGCCCGCGCGGGCATAAAGTACACATTACACAATAATGAACTATTATGACATAAAAAATGTATTAACTAATATTCTGTAATGAGAAATCATGATTTTCCCAGTGAAACAGCATTGAAAACTGACAATAAGTGACTAAAAATATTGCGTGTTGATGAATTCGTATCTACGAAATATCAGAGTTTTTGAAAAGTTCAAGGACTGAAAGAAATTAGGATATTTACGCTATCGGTAGAGTTGATTAATCTACCAACTGATATTTCCCATTTGTTGAAGCCAATAATATTCAAAAAGGAAACTTATCGATATTTGGGATACACACAAAACAAATTCAACTGAGTGAACCATTTTTATACAGATTCCAGATTTTTCGATCAAATCCTCAATTGTATGTAAAAATTATTTGTCTATCATGAATTGATATTTCCCAATAGAATAGCTTACCTTCGAGAACATTTTTTTGATGTTGAATATTTGCTGGTCAATACTGAACTGATCAATGAACATTTTTTTTTGCTTTATATACTCATGAAACCTAAGTTAGTTGGAACGGGGTCCGATCTAGCCAAAATATATTTGAATTGTCCTCATTATGAAATATAATAATGTGACCCAGATTCGTTATGAGAAGTATTTAATTACGTATATAAGTGAGAGTGAAATGTGAGGAAGTGTGAAAGACTTGAATGTTTGACATTGAATAATTTCTTTCAAGTTTTTAGTAATAGTAGGCTGCGTAGATCGGGTTGTTGCTCCACGATGATTAGGTACTACATATTCATAAGATTTTCAACTTGTCCGTTAACGGTTTTCGAGTAGGCATATTTTGACAGTGTTTGAATGTTATATGACCTTATTGAAAAAAAATTATCAAAATTTCTTGAAAAAAAATATTTAAAAAATGTAAGGAGGCTATGGTACATTTATGTACCAATAGTCTCTTGATGTCTTATATAAATATACCAATACTTTTCTATTACATATAAACAGTATTTATTTTTGACTGGGTTCATATGTTTTGAAATTTTTTTAATTGAGACTATTTAGTAATAGTTCAAAATTACCATTTTATTAAATCATGAAAAACCTGAGGAATAGAGATGGAATATATAAATATATATATATATATATATATATATATATATATATATATATATATATATATATATATATATATATAGTTATGTTATGCCAGTTGTACATTTTAAAAGACTAAAAACCCACAAAAAAAATAATTACTAGATGGTTAATGGTTTCAAGAGTTTGTTTGTGAATAACTTTTGAAATCCTATGTATATTGTGAGCCTAGGTAGAATATGGATAGATAAAAAAAAATACTATAAAACAATCAATTTCATACACTATCAGAATTATTATAACTCATAATTGCTCAAAAGACAATAAAGAGTCTAAATTTACAAAATTTTCACGAATAAAAAGGAATCAACACATTTATAAATTTGAAACATACAGTATATGAAATTGTAGCTAACTGAAAGTAGCCAATGATAGAACAGCAAACGTCTTTATGAAAATAGCCAATCAGGGAATAGATGGTCAGGTGTAAAATTGGAAATTGTGAGAGATCAGCAATGAGATGGTATCAGAAGCAATTATTATTGAAATTTGTAAATAATGATAAGAGTGGAAAAATAATTGTATATATAAATTATGCAATATAAATATAAACAGTGAAAAGTGACAATTCGAAAATTCGAATGAAAAAACAAGGAAAAAGATGTAGCTAGGCGATAGAAAACAAAGCTTCAAGAGAGATCGAAAATAAATTTCCAAGCGGATGCCACGCAAAAATTTTACAAAAAGAAAATTGGAGTAATCCCATCTTTTGGTAAACAAAACCAATATTACCTTAATGATATGATATTCACGGATCCAAATGCTGATTTCCGCATCTATATAGTTCCTGATTCATGATATTGCAGTCCTGACAGCGATTGGAGAGAGGAGACATCCTGTTTCATGGTATAATTAAAACACCAACAGTTCCAACCAGGTATAGAACTTTAATAGTGCTCTTCAGGTCCTGAACTATTTCACCAATAACGAATTTCACATTCGAAGAACTTTATGTCACTCTATTTTGAACAATAACAGAAAACGTCACTCTCACGGAAAAAGTGAGGTTCTGTTTATCTATCCATGATCTGATTTATTATTTATCCGTGAATATCTGTTTGATTCACCCTAGTATAAGTTATTTCTCGTAGGCCAGGTATTATTTAGCTTTCCTGAATAAAGGAGATGATTGCTTTATGATATTTTGATGTTTGTTTTCTCACAATGATCAATAACCTACCAAAGACCATTCAATAAACTGAAGTTAGCAGCAGTGGCAAGTAACTCTATTGCTTTGAACCGGCCACCTTGAGATAAGGGCGTACCAACTGTAGTTTAGCCGTGGTGAGGAAAATAATAATTGTTGGTAGCGTGACTAGAGAACAGTGACGTTCGCTGGCAATTATTATTACAGCATACAATACAGGGGCAGAAATATCTATTTATATCATATCAATTTTGCTCACAAAGAATAACCAAAAATAATTAGCAATTTCAATATACAAAAACAATATACATAATATTTCCAATTTATCAAAAGATAACAAAAGGCACCCAAAACGTGGGGCAAAAATATTTTCAATATTATTTGAAAAATTCACTTATATAATATATATTTATATAGGGATATTGGGGTAAGCAGCAATGGAAAAGTAAACTCCTTAAGGTTTATCCAAGCTTTCGGAAATGTATATTTCCATCATCAGGAAGAATACAATAAATGAAAAAAAAATAGTATAATACATATTCAAGTGCGGAACATTATGCTACTTACAACTTTGTTAAGGTTGGTTTCAATTATTTTGAACATATTCATCTAACATAGTGATACAAAAGAAAAATAAACGTAGATTAAGGAATAAAACAAATTTCGAAGTTAATACAACCACATTAGCATTGTTAAAAATTATATAAATGCAAATGCGATACACGTGAAACTGTCAGGTTAGGAATAAATCCCGCAATTACATTCAAGCCAACGACGCCTGGCGGGTGTCACTTGGAAATTGTTACAGTGGTGCCATCTGTTAGATTAGTACCAACTGATGTTACGACGGTGATGTTACGAGGAACTATTATTTGATATTACATTGTTGTCAATTTTGATTGATATCCAAAGAAAATAAATGAAAGGATATCTCACTCGAATGGTTAATATCTGTTTTTTATTTATACAATTGTTTTCTGGGGAAATGACAGCCATTTCTAAAAATGTTCTCTTGGATGTATGTGACTCTGTCGCTAGCACTTCCACTGAATCGTAATTCATCTGGTGGTCTAATTTATTCTGACAGAACACATCTTCCAGGATGCAATAAGCAGTCACTTATATGAGAAATCATTCTGTTTGATAATGATCCTTGCGTTTACTAATATATTATTTATGACAACCATGATAAGGAATACTATGAATTACATTGACCATTGGAAGTAATGGAGTTTTATCTTCAACTCTAGAATAAATTGATCTGATTGTCACAACTGTTCTATATGATATTTTGAATTTTTCGGGATTGTGAAATAATCTGGAGTGTTTAGGAGTGATCTCTTTTATATATGGTAATGAAGTGAAATAGGTCGAGTAGGGGTAGTGTTAGTTTTATTGTTGTTTGAGACAATGTTCGAGTTATTACTGTTGAAGGCTAGTACTTCTAAGTGAGACGGAGTATTATATGAAATGTAATTGAGTAAAGTTTTTGGATATGCATTTTCTAAGAAAATATGATTTTTAAATTATGTTTAAAGAACTTAGGATCTGAGATTTTCAGTACTCTTAATTCTATTTGATTCACCAAGTTCACTTTCATAGACTGTTTGTGATATTAATGGTCATTTAGGTATCTACCTGAGCTACATGGTTTCCTATACGAATCTACCAGTAGCTTGTTTTCTGTTGTCCTTGTGAGGTTGGTATCAAGAAGTGGTAAGGAATTTTCGTTGTTCTCAGTTTCAATTGTGAACTGGATATGAGGATCGTAGCTATTGGAGGTATCGAGAATCTCATCCACACCATAGTAGGTAATATCATCAACATATTTTTCCATAAAGTTCAGATTGAAAGAAATAACTAGAATAACATTGTCTAACAAATTATCCATGACGTGCGCTTCTAAAATGGGTGAAATGGAGGCCCTCAGGGGGTACCAAAGGTTTGTTTTATTATTGAAAGAATAATATGAATTACCAACAATTCCAAAATATATATATATAGTTATATATATATATATATATATATATATATATATATATAAATATATATAATAATAATAATAATAATAATAAACGTCTTTATTGTCAATAGAAAAAAAGAAAACATTACAATTTAATGAAACTGATGGCGAAGTCTAGCTTAAAGCTATTCTACTTAACCACCAGAGGGCAATTGCCCAAGAGAAGGAAAAATTATATATAAGGAAAAGAAAAAAGAAAAAAAAAAAACAATAACACGACAGTAGAGTCACATGAAATATTTTGGTGATGTTGGAAATGTTGGCTGGATCCACAATATTGGTGATTATAGAAGGAATACGATTTTTGTAGAAATGAACGAGTGCACCTAGTATAATAAATATTACAATATGGAATAAGTTGAGAATACCACTTTCTAAATAAATAAAGGAAGTTACAAGGCTGGCCGAGACATTTTTCGCTGTGTTTCAAATAGTTGATATTTTAATTTATAATTAAATTTATTAATATTGTATATTTTGAATTCATTAGGTAAATGATTGTACATCTGAATAGCATTAAATACAAATGACTTTTGGAACATTGCAGTTCTGTGCTGGGGCATGGTCAGGGTGGATCTATTCCTGACATTTTTTGAGTGTATTTTGGATCTAGGAATGAATTTACGTACTAGAGCAGGTGAGTTAGGATCATTGAGAAATTTATGTGTGAAAGTACCTAAATGGAGTTGCCTCCTGTTTTCCATGTTGAGCCAGTTACATTCTTGAAATTTTTGAGAAATATGATCATATTTTCTGATTCCATAAATTAGTCTACAACAGCTGTTTTGCACTTTCTGAATCTTGTCCTTATCTACCCTTGTTAAACAAGGTCCATAGATGAAATCACAATAGTTGAAGTGACTCAGAACCAATGACTCGCATAATGTTCGTTTCATTTTAACGCTGAGAAAATGGCGAGCACTATAAATGAGTTTCAAGGATGCAAATGCTTTACTTATAATACTCCTGACATGAAGAGAGAAGCGCATCTCAACATCTAACACTAAGCCAAGATTCCTGGCTGAATCGCACATTTCTAATGGTGAATTGTCAATATGGATTGTCATATTGTCTCTTAATAAGTTTCTATTGTTTTTATTGCCAAAAAACAGTATCTTCGATTTTTCAGAATTGAGTTTCAAGTTGTGCTGATCAGAGGAAGTCTTGATATTGTTCAATTCATTATTTATGATGTCTTCGACATTTACCCAATCCTCAGTACTAAAGCTGAGATACATTTGTGTATCATCTGCAAATGCTTGTACCTTACATTGTTTTATATTATTCAAAATATCAGCAGTGTATATAATAAAAAGCAAGGGGCCTAATATGGACCCTTGCGGGACACCTGAAAGTATATCCAGTTTGGATGAATATAATCCATTTACTGATATTACTTGAGAACGCCTCAAAAAGTAATTCAGAAACACCGATGAATCATCAAAGCCATAAAATCTCAATTTTGCGCAAAGCAACTCATGATTAATGGTATCAAATGCCTTAGAAAAATCAAGTAGTACCAAAACACTAGATAAACCTTCATCATAAGCAGTTAATAAATCATCGGTTACAGTCGCCAGAGATATTTCAGTATTTCTACCTGGTCTAAAACCGCACTGGCAATCAGGAAGTAAGTCTTTTGCAGTGAAATGTTCATATATTTGTGAATACAATTTTTTTTCGAAAATTTTGGATAAAGTAGGAAGTAAACTAATGATTCTGAGATCTGTAAAATCTTTGGGATGACTTTTTTTAGGGATAGGTATACCAACAGAACTTTTCCATAAAACTGGAAAGTATGATTTTTCAATGCAACAATTTATTATGTGTGTTATATATTTGTCTATGAATGGGCTGCAATATTTTAACATTTCAGCATTTATATTATCTACTCCAAAGGCATTCGTTTTAATACTATGTAAAGCTTTATTGGCTTCTTCAACAGTTATTAATCTGAATGAAAATTGCAAAGGAGGGTTATGAACTGACCTAATCTAAAAATCAATTTTCTCATCACATTTATCAGTTACATACTGCAGGTAGGTAGAAAAATAGTTGTTCATGGTATCGGGATTCGATAGGTTATCAGGAATTATGTTTTTAGAGCTCGAACAGACACCCAAGTGTTTCAGTGTTTTCCAAGAAGCTTTAGAATTTTTCATTTGAAGAACATGATTAAGATGGGCTTTTTTCTCACTTCTAGTTACCGCGAGAGTATAATTTCTCAATTCTTTATATCTTTTAAAATCGCATTCTCTTTTGGTTTTTTTGAACTTTTGTAAAGCTTTGTCTCTCTCTTTTTTTAAGATTATTAAATTACCAGGGTGCTGGTGGTTTTGTTACGTTTTTTTGAACAAATGGAGCATTATTATTGAAAGCAAGGAGAATGAACTCATTGAATATATCAATTTTTTTATCGAGATCATTTTCTACAATGATATTGTCCCAGGGAAGCTCCCGAAGGTCATTTAATAGGTTACTGATATTGAAGTGCCGAAAACATCTATAAGTAATGAGCTTGGGTACGTTTTGGAGGATAGGCATCCCCACTTCTAAAAATGTTAAGTCATGATCTGATATTCCATGTACAGGCAATGTACCAGATTTTTTTACTATATCAGTGGTTGAAACGAAGATGAGATCAAGTAACGTACTCGTTGTGCTAGTGGTTCTCGTTGCAACATTCAAAATTTGTGAAAAACCAAAAGATTCAAAGCAGTGCATTAACGGATTATCCAAATTAAAAAAATTTACATTGAAATCTCCTAAGAGCGTCATCCAATCAATATATATATATATATTTATATCTATATATATATATATATATATATATATATATACAGGGTGAGCCGGAATAAGACTAACAAACTCCGACTACAGACTCCTCCTCTCCGCATTTTCAGGCGAAAAGTTACTATCAAGGTATGTCCTAAAAATACAGTGTGTCGAAAGTACGAAAAAAATTCAGATTCAATTTGTTTTCTCCGGAATTCCTGAAGGAAACCATTTGAAACTTGGTAAACCAATCAAGATTCATCAACGTGCTAATTAAAAAAAAAAAATTTCGTAAACCAGTGGCCTAGTTACGATGGTATATGTCATATGTTCCTTCATATTTTCCTGGGACAAGTGAATGGACAAATGAGCGTTTGACATCAGTTCGGCTCATCGATACTCATCCTAAAAGTCATAACATTCCTTGTGCCTAAAAGTGGAGGTTTCTGAGATAATTGAGAAAAACTGAAGATATGTCCTTAGTAGAGACATAATTTCCTATGTGCAATAATCGCATAATGCTCATTTCTTACAAGATATCGGAATCTGTGAACATTTTTTAATGTTGGGAAAATTGGAAACATAGTACGGGTGGGTCAGAATGAGACTGATAACTCCATTTTTCCATTCATCATATTATTTGATCGAATCGATGTCGCGGATTCACTGATATGTTACCATACTTTCTTTCATATGATTGTTTCGACAGATCAACTAACAAACAAACTCAACTTCAAATCCATAATATTCCACTCAGATGAGAGTTAAGGTGTAAAATAATTTTTGCGAAAAACTGAACATAAGTAATCTTACTTTATTGAAGTTTATGTTGGAGTATCATTATCAAAGCCATTATTGATTGAATTATCTAGGAAATATGTTTTTGATGAAGAAAAACAATTATTGTGTATTAATATCTACTCAACTGATAGAAACGGTTAAGTGGGTACACTTCATAGAAACAAACAAGGCATTGAAGCAAATGTTCAAATGGATCACCATTTTGTTCAATACACAATTGGCATCACCGTATCATCGACTGTCGCACGTTTTGGAATAATTCCTACCCAAACATTTACTGAAAACTTTTGTTGGTTCCAATAAATGGCTGTTCCTACTATTGAAATATCCATTTCTTGTGAAACATGCCTCATCCGTGTATAGAACATACAAAGAAAGTCGTTTGCTCCTTTATACATCCCCAAAAACCATTCAAAAAAAATGTACAAGGGCTATAATCACCAGCATCTAGGGCCATCACCAAATGGATACAATAGTTGTTCACGTGCTACCCGACTTACCATTGATTGTGACACTTGTAACCTATACGAAATAGCCTGCTTATGGTTCAAGAATTTTTTCTGCCGTAACATAATCTCTTCTTGTTCTATTCGCATCACGATGGTGTTTAGTGAATTTAAAGAACCCCGTTTCCTTCAATCGTCGATGCACAGCTATCAAAGTAGTGGAATGTGGATGATGTCTGTTTGGATATCTATGTTGATATAATTCAGCAGCGACTGGCTTTCCCCTTGTTTCACCCTGAACGAAATGCATATCTGTTTATTCTTCAAATGAATAATCCATTTTGGATGTTCACTGACTGAAATGATGACAGATCACTTGACAATAATACAAACTTTTTTGGGTTACTGTCAATTATGCTTAATGTAAGTATCAAACTATCAGTGTGTTTCTAGCGAGAACAATGGAAAAAGGCTACGTTTTTTTAGTTCCAAATTTCGGGTATGTTTTATGCGCTGATCAGTGGTGTACTGGAGAGCCTACTACAAACTAGCATCAAAAACTCGACTTCGCAACTAGTTCTCACGAATCGAAAGAAATCATTTGAGTAGATATTAATACACAATAATTGTTTATCTTCATAAAAACATGTTGATTGGATGATATTTTCCTAGATAATTCAATCGGAAATGGCTTTGATAATGATACTCCAACATAAACTTCAACAAATTGAGAGTACTTATCTTCGGTTTTTCGCAAAAATTATTTCAGACCTTAACTCTTACCTAAGTGGAGTATTATGAATTTGAGGTTGGGTTGGTTTGTCAGTTCATTTGTCAAAATAACCATATGCAAGAAAATATGGTAACATATCAGTGAATCCACGACATCGATTCGATCAAATTATATGATGAATGAAAAAATAGAGTTATTGGTCTCATTCTGACTCGCCCGTACTATGTTTCCGATTCTCCTAACACGAAAAATGTTCAGGAGGTTGACACATATTCCGATATGTTGTAAGAAATTAGCATTATGCGATTATGGCATATAGGAAATGATGTCTCTACTAAGGACAATTATTTCAGAAACCTCCACTTTGAGGCACACAGTTGAATATCGATGAGCAGCCCTGATGTCAAACGCTCATTTGTCCATTCACTTTTCCCAAGAAAATATAAAGGAACATATGACCACATATTAGTTTCTTTAATTGTTCGACCTAGGTGTTATTCTGTGAGTAGCAGATTCAAAATCTTGCCGTGCAAGAATACCTATTCAACAGAGTGTTACCCAATGAGTGCAAAAGTGTTTAGGGCATGATTCCTTGTCGAACATTAAAGGGAGTCTTTCATGTAAACAAAAGCTTCTTAGCCTTTCCTTGTGAAATTACATGTCTCCAAAAATAAGAAAAAAATTTTTATTTTTTTTCTTGAAATTGCTGAAGAGTTGAAGAAATATAACATTCTGTGGGTATATTCTACCAATAAAAAGGCTACCCATGAATATTTTTTTAATCAGTTGTGATCTTTCAAAGGGGTGAAACATGCAACCTCTATTCCATTTTTTACCAGATCTTTTTAACGAAACAAAATTTCTTAAATTTCATATGTGTTGAAAAAAACAGTTCATTGCAAAACTTTTTCAACTCCTGTGTTGTTACCGTAAAAGCAATGGTTTCATAATAAAAAAATTAAATACAACATCTAGTAGGTGGCTGTCACGATTTGTTTGCAGAACTTGTGACTTCAATTGTAGTATTTTAAAATTATTTTACTCGTTTTAACTTCCAATGTAGGCATGTACCAGTACCATGTTTTCTTTTTATAGAAAATACGAACAAAACAAAATCATGTGTATTACAACAAAGAAAGAGGCAACAAGATCAAACGGAACGGAGTTATAAAAACTGCTCGAAATGACCACCTCCAACCATTACACGGGAATCAGGTCTTCGTCTCACAGACTGGCGCAAACTTTGAAATATTCCTGGTGTGTTTTGGATGCGATTCCTTAGATCATTCACACATTCAATGGGGGTCATATATACCAAGGACTTCAGGTGACCCCAGATGCAAAGGTCCATGTGGTTCAAGTTTGGAGATCTGGGAGGTCGAAGTTGAGGTCCTGTTTTGCCTATCCAACGATTCGGATACACGTCGTCCAAGTACTGACGAGCAGTTATGCTGAAAAGGACAGACGCACCATCATGCATGAATCACATTCGTGGTCGACTAGCTAGTGGAACATTTTCAAGTTAAATGAAAAGCTGCTCCTGAAAAAAAAATTGTATAGCCTTCACGGTAGAAAATATGGTTCAATAATATTTTCGCCAATAATTCCTACCCACACGTTGAGTGAAAATCCATATTGATACCGCTCTTTTCGAATTTCATGTGGGTTATCTTTGACCCATAGATGATTGTTACGGAAATGAAAAATTATAACTTCAAATTAGCACGTTGATAAACCTCGATTGGTGTACCAAGTTTCAAATTTTTTCCTTCAAGAAATTTGGAGGAAACAAATTAAATCTAATTTATTTTCGTACTTTCGATACCCTGTATCTCAGAGGAGATGCATTCTGGGACATACCTTGATGGCAACTTTTCACCTCGAAATGAGGTGGGGAATCTGTAGTCGGAGTTTCTTGGTGTTATTCTGATGGACCCTGTATATATGTAGCAATACGGCCTTCATATGTAAATATGTATACCAAGTCCTCTTTTACAGTCAAAAAATATGTTTTATAATACAAAGAATAATAATTGTATGGTTATAACAAAGATTTTCAGGCCCGGTATTACTAGGACTGAATTAACTAACGGTTAGAATGTGCTTTCGTTAAGAATAAACGTTAAACAAAAGCATATTCTAACCGTTGGTTAATTTATTCCTAGTATAACCGGAGGTCAAAATACCGGGCCTTAGTATGATATAATGCAAAACAATATTTGCAAAGTGGGACGTCACATTCGCCCAAATAGTCTTCATCTGCATTCGTTTTTTATTTTGGGTACACCTCGTACAATGTTTCCTTGTTTCGCCTTCCACCTCCTGCTATCAGTTCTTCTGCAAAGAGAACAAGGAAATCGAAGAAAGGGGGTTTTCGTCACTAGGTATTTTTTTTGCCAATCCATTAGATAAAATTCACGCATTTACGGCACTCATTTTCAGTAACCTACAGAAACCTTTTGTCACCACTTTTTAATAGTAGTATCTGTAATAACAATTACTGATATATATTATACCTAAAAAACTGCTGGTTCATATATGTACCACATGCTAATATAACTAAAAAAACAAATTAATGAGAAATAGAAAAACACTTACCTTAATGAAAATAATTAACAGCAACTATTCCCAAAGTTTTGCAAACATTTATACAATAATTCACCAGTTATTTTAGCAATGAGCAGCAAATAAAAGTACGGGTGGCACACACACTTTGTGTACTAAAATACTAGGCTAGAGATGGTCTAAGAGTGCTATCTACGTCCAAGAGTCTTTATAATATACTGACTTCTACACATGAATACCATTTTATATGGCCAAATATCCAAATATCGATGTAGTATCCTCATTGGAACATATGTGTACCAGGAGTCGCGAAAGGGTTCAAACTCCAACGCAGTATCTCCAATACCATATTAGAGAAATTAATCAATTTAATTTGTTGTCATCTGAATTTTGTTTTGCTGTGGCCATTTTCACACTATCATTAGAAATGGCGTAATATATTGTAAACATTCCCTTTTGCATTCAAACGTATATCTTCATGAATTCAAACCCTTTGCTGCACTGCCTGGATTCCAATGATAACTTAATTACCGATATACTGATTAATCCGAACTGTCTACGTTTTAATGTGGTTTCTCTAGTTCGAAGGCATCCTTGCATAATATGTAATGCCCAAGAAAACCTACATAGAATATCTCTAGAATGTATAGTTAATGTGTTTGTTGCCCTGACATTTATGTACCTGACTTTTCAAGAATATGTGATCATAATCTTGACAATAATGGTTTTGTGTTACCAGAGATATAATACGAGGTTTGCGTTTTGTTAACAAACTATATTTTGTAACAAACCTCCAATAATTCATATCGTACATTCAGGCGAATGTTTATAACAAAAATAATAATTTGGAAAGCACAGAAAGTTTTACCGAAGACGAATTCAAAACTTTAACGTAAAAATAAATTTGAGGAGATATATACATTTTGTGATGATGTAGAGCAATATGGCAATTCACAAAAAATCAATAAAAAGCATTCGCTAACATTTTTGATGAAATTGAGACATGGGATAACTGATAAATTTTCAAAGATTTTTTTTAACTATCCTTCCAGACAAGCTGTGAGCCTAACAATTTTAAATGTTCGGTTATCACTTCTCAGGCGGTTTGTGCCGACTTATATTAGTTTCAATGCCATTACAAGAGAAAATTTTATAGCTAGACATGTATCTCCATATATCAATCAGTTGTACAATCTGCCAAAAGCAATAGTGTACATAGAATGTACTTACAATAAAATAGATAAAAGTAGTAAATTTTGAATATCACGTCAATCTTACTGTTTCTACAAAAAAGAGCATCTCGTGAAACCAGAAATAATAGTAGCTCCCGATGGTTACATATTAGAAGTACGTGGACCATATTTTTCGGATGCATCAAATAACGATGCAGCGATTTTCAACCATGCTATAGAACATGATTTAAATGGAATAAGGAACTGGTTTCAACGCGGCGACATCGTGATAGGCGATAGAGGCTGTAGAGATTCTATAGACACATTTGAAAGTCTTGGTATTCAATATTATATGCCAAGTTTTCTTCCACCGCACCAAAAGCAATTTTATGCTCTTGAGGCTAACCAAAACAGAATAATCACGACTACTAGATCGGTTGTATGATCTAGAAATGGTCACTACAAGATGATTTTTAATTTTTTTTCCGGAGAAATATCCACGTCGCATGCAGCTCATTTGAAAGAAATTAATCTTATTGCTGATGCTTTAATAAACAAGTAATGAGTGGAACACCTGAAATAGCTAATGAAATGCTGGACAAATTGCAAGAAAATCATCGGGTCCAAATTCGTGTTCAAAATGAAAATCTTTTAAGGCGAAATGGTCAGTGGAATCGTTTGAACAACGAACATGTACTTCAATTTCCCCGATTGAACTTAGAGTATTTAACAAAATTAACGCGTCCTACCATATTTATTTACCTCACATACAAGATACTGTTGAAAGACAAAACCGCAAGTTGATTCAAATCGACAAATTGAATCAGAGACCTTATTGGTTGAGATTTAGAATTTTCTCTAGGTTTGTGAATGCTGCCAAAAATACGCATTGGGTTGTATATAACAATAACGCAAATGAGAATCGCGAGGATCCAACAGGATACTACTGTACCTGTAAATCAGAACCTAGAACATTGGGTACATGCGCTCATGTTGCTAGTGTTTTATGGTTTTTAGGATATGCTAGACATCAGCAAAATGTAAAAGTTCCTTTTAAATTGTATTGACGAGTCAGGGGAGAGGGATCTGCTAGAAGAGGTGCACATTGGTCCTGAGGTAATTTAAAATATCAGTTACTAATCCTAACTCACTACTTCTGTTTCAAAACATCTCTTTATGTAAAATCACTCGTCACCCATTTCATTTGCACATCATTTAAATATCAACTCTACCTGAGCTATATCAGATGTGTTCTGCCTTTTCACGTTACTTGTTCATTGTTGTTTCTAACTTCCTCATCTATCTGGTGACTGCACTCATCAGTCACATTTTCATATCTGCTATAAGCATTTGTACGTACCCTCCAATCGTCGGTTCAATTTCTATGCTCGCTACTATGTTCCCTATTCTATAGAAATTTCTCTTCAATTCAACACGCACTTCTAACAAAAAAAATGTCTCAATTACGTGGAATAGGGACCTATTGGGAAAACCGCTATAAAAAAAAATGCGCTGATACCTCTACCTCTGTGGTGGTGTGGGAATCAGTTTAACGGTTCAGTTAATTTTTCTGATAGTTTTTGCAATATACCTTTGTATCTTTAGTATAATTCTTGCCTGCGTGGATGATCCCAAATCAACATAGTTTTCTGCTGAAAATAGTGCATTTATTCAGTTATTAGCGTGGTAATAGCTATCATAAGTTTTATAATTATATAACTGGCTCTAGACGTATATTGTGAAGTACCTACATATTATTATCTTCCTATTATCATCTTTGTTGCCACGTGTATAAAACTTGTCGATTACTTATATCGTACAATGATGTATATATTTGGTAGGTAAATATAATCAAATCACCTTGTATATTTGAGATTCTTACGGTTAAGCATACCTGATGTAATGTTATAAAGTTACTCAAATGTCACTAAAAAAGTTTTCGATTTAGTAATTTCAAAGCCTAATTATTTTTGGTATGGTTGGCTGTATGGCTCACCCTGTATGAAAAGTAATAACAGCGAAATCTTCAAGACTCAAAATTGTAAACGACTAGGTATTAACTTCATGGAATGATTACTCAGTGACGGAACTGTAGAATTATTGAGTGTTTGCAAAAACCTATTGTGATTTATTCGTGCATTACCCTGTAACAGTAAATATTTTTAGCTGAACCTACCCATGTACATCTAACCAAATCTGATATTGAACTCATAAGCTAACTATGAAATCAATCCAGCTTTTTTTGAAGAAAAAACTGATAAAATCAGTAATTCTTCACTTTAACGCCCTGTATCTGGAAAACTGGTCATAGTATCGGATGTAGAATTCATACCTCTCAAGATGTTATAAAAATCATCATATAGTGAAAAAATAATTACATTTGACCGGAGAAATTTTAGAATACAGGTTGTTCATGGTTTTTGTACTTTTCTCAAAATAGAATATCTTCCTATAAATAAACCACCTTGAATATTTTGGAGATTAGAGACACACATATGTTTGAAGTATTACTTTTCCCAAAAATCAATCCATAAATACAGGGTTTTGAATTATTCCAAAAAAAAAAATAATGGTCTAGTGGTTCTCTATATGAAACACCCTGTATAAGAAATATATAATATTTTCTCGTCAAAATTCTATATCGAGGAGAATCTTTCAAAAATATTCTTCCCTGACGTAACAGTAGAGAAAGTGAGATTTTGCAAAAAACAACATTTATACATTTGTGAATTACCCTGCAATCATAAATATTTTTAATTGTATGTATTTACTAATGTATTACTAAAACATGTTGTAAACGTGTCTATGCAACAGAAATTCAATCTATCCCGTAAGTTAAAGAAAAATCCGGAAAACTTGGTAATTTTCCACTTCAATACCCCGTATCTATGATTGAGTTGCGCCTATTGACACTTTTGGTTACTAGGTCGAGTACAACAACATACCAAAGTTTCAGAAAATTTGACCTGTCGCCACTTTTCATATGAAAAGTGCAGGGTCTTTTAACAAAAATGCTAGTTATTATCATTTATTATTTGTCGAAACTGAAACAATAATTGATAGCATAATTAATGTTTTTCTCTTTATTGTTTTTTTTTTGTAAATTTATGAAAATATTTTTAGATTTATGAAAACAATTGATACCTAACACATTCATGGAATTCTCCGAAATAGAGTTCTGATAAAGGTGGCAGTGAACAGTGAGTAAATGAAGTATTTTCAACATACTTCAATTCCTACCTTGTTTTATGATCCATCAACTAATGAAGGCTTTGGAGCAACAAGCCTGGGAACTTTATAGAGGAAAGTACTGACACATTGATGCTCATTAAAGAATAAGAGACAAAAACTACAAACCCAAGACAATCCTGATAGGGAGGTCATTGATCAATTGGAGTGGAAATCCATCAAAAGTTATTTTCGTAAAAAATATTTTGAAAACAATTGCTGCTAGGAGAAAGAAACTGTGTGATTTTCTAACTCATCCAAGATTTTTAGTTACCCTTGATTTGATGAATATCCCGGATCCTTACCAAAAAGCTGAAAATGATGTATAAGGGTTATTCGTATGTAGACATCAACGAAATAAAAGAGAAAGCTTCCAGAAAATGTAACTGTAGGCTAGACATGTCCTTTTGAAATCCGTACCTACCGATCTTTTGTTATAAATACTTTGAACCTGTTATCGAAATACCTACATCTGGACAAATTATAAAAATTTCAAATTGGTATATTGATGAGATTATATCATTATAACTAATGGTAATTGTTAGAAAAACATCTATTTTTGTCTTTTTGCCTCAATGATTTGCCTAGCTGAGATGATGAATTGGCATTTTTCGCTAGTAAATGTTGTTGATTGCATATATCAACAAATTCCTTCGACTGAAAGATACTTCTGTTAAATTAACTCAATAAGGTTAGTGGATCGATCTGAGCCACAAGTTGTAGTCAATTTTAACTATCCATTTAATACTATGTATATACAGTGAAGTGTGCAATTCCATTTGGCGTGGAAAATGAAAATTATCAATACCAATTTGTTCTACACATCACACAAACAACAGTATTGTAATCATTTGCAGTTCATGAATTTCAGATTTGTTTTGTTACCAGTTGGTTTCGGTTCTCAAAATAGTGGGGGGAGAGGGGGCATAAAAGTTGGCCAACCGCTGCGTAAATTGTACCTCACTACAGACGAATTGAGTTGGTGCCTTCCTTACTATGATATAAATGCAACAATGTCACAGCAGGGAGATCGTTTCCATTAACATTAAATCTGATCAGATGTTATCGGCTAACAAATTTGAGTATATCCATATATCTTATTCAAGCGTCTGCCTCCCAAGCGTATAATTTTGACTTCTGTCTCTCCCTGCCTTCAGACTTGAATATGAGTTGATGGAACATTGCAAAATTAAGAATGATTCCAAAACCAGGAAAACCGTCAAACGATGGCCAATCTTGAAAACCTTGTGCTCGACATAATGAGAGCTTCCATTGAAAGCAACAGATCAATGCCGCACTATCCATTTGGGTTCCGAAAGAAAAATTAAACAATTGATCAAATCCACGGAATAACAGATATCATTGAGAATGCTGTTGAAGAGTGTTCCTGATTGTCGCCTTCGATGAAGTTCGGCACGAAGTACTAGAATATAAATTGAATTAATTTCTCCCAAAGCAATATGCTGAAATTCTGACATCCTATATTTCACATAGCCTTTTCAGAGTAGAGTAGGATGATATTCCAACTCAATCGTAATAAGAACTGGGGTACCCAAGGAAGTGTCCTAGGTTTCATGCTCTACTTTTTATACACCAGTGATCTATCTATTCAATAAAATAACTAATAAAAAATATTTTCAAAGTCAAGATTTTATTCAAGCCGTGTACTAAAACATATAAAGTGAGTTTAAGTCATCGCTGACAATGATTCAATTATTTTTTATTGTATTATTTGGTTTCAATAACATTGTCGCGCGAAGTGTTCATAAAAATGGATATCAATTAATTTCATGATTGGTTGGTAAGTAACAACTTGTCGTAGTATTGATTTCAATACAAGCTTTGTGAAACCAAATAATTCAACAAAAAATGATTGAATCATTGTCAGCGACGACTAAAACTTATTTTATACGTTTCAGTACAATACTTGAATGAAAGCTTGTCTTTGAAAAGGTTTTTTATCAGTTTTTGAATTTTTTGCTTTTCATGTACTCAACCCATTAAGGCCCCCAGTGGGTCGTTAACGACTCTACATGAATTGGTGAATATCACGTGGCTCACGTGACATTCTTGCAGTGGCTTCGTCATGCTCAAATATGATTATTCACTGTATAGTGTATGAATGTTTGATATGTTCTCAGAATGAGATTACATTTCAAATGTTCCTATTTTTGTTACCAGAAGTTCTCCTGAAGCCCAATGGGTTTTCCAAATCAGGTTATTTTCGAGTGGGGCGATAACCGCCACTTCCACTGCCCCCTTCTCAGATTTATTGTGGCTCGATCCTAACCAAATAAGAGTTCACCTCCAAGTCCTGCGATGAAGTCGATAATAACGCTCTGTGATGCATCTTCCAGGTCTTTGGGCTCTAGCCGCCCATAATTCATACCCTAGAATCTTGTTTGTTCCAGACACTTGCATCTGGTACAACATGTGCCCTGCTGTTTCTTCCTTGTCTTGGCAAAATCGATACTCGACACTCTCTGCAAGTCCGATTTTTTCAAGATGCTTTCGCAGTATACAGTGACCTGTCAGTAGTCCTGTTATAATCCCCAGGTTTTTCCTATTCAGTTTTAACAGGGCTGTTGTCCTTCTTTCTGAAGGGTTAAGTATAAATGCCTTCGAATGGACTTCAGTCTCACTGTTCCATACCAGTACTCGCGTTTTTTTTCGCTTGGTCCAGTCTGAAAACTCTTCTTTGGTTATGTTCTTTGATATTCCGAAAAGAGGTTTTGGTCCTATGAACTCCTTCATAGTGCCTTCTTTTGCCAGAGGTCTGCTTCGTCATTTCCTTCAGAGCCTTTCGGACCATAATGACAAAACTTGTCCTCCATCTTGGGGTTGCCCTCTTGAATTTAATAATTTGACAAAAATTCATATCTCCGAAAACCCCCACATACCAATTTTGAATCGAATCGGACCATAATCACAAATCTCGTCCGCCATCTTGGGCCGCCATCTTGAATTTATTAAATTTGACAAAAATTTCATACTCTCATACCACGAAAACCCCCACATACCAATTTTGAATCAAATCGGGCTATAATCACAAATCTCGTCCGCCATATTGGAGCCGCCATCTTGAATTTATAAATTTTGACAGAAAACTCCTCCATCCACGAAAACCCCCACATACCAATTTTGAATAAAATCGGACCATAATTACAAATTTCGTCCGCCATCTTGGTCAAAATTCACTTGCTAGATTTGACTCAAACTAACAAACGAACGAACTAACGAGTGAAACTTAATAGAAGCTTGGAAAAAGAAACCACCCCTGGTATGTTTGCTGAAGATACTGTTCCTTGCAAGCTCAGGAAATATTATTGATAGAAGTTCCAGATTGTCGATATACAATAAATCAATGAAATTCAAACCAGAGTGGACTTACGGCTCTCAGTTCTGGGACTGTACCAACGACTTCAATATCAAAACAATCCAGACATTCAGAGTGTTGCGCAACATGGTGAATGCCTCTTGGTATGTGCGCAATGTGGGTATTCATCGGGACTTTGAAATTACGACTGTTAAAGGACGACCTCCTTGTTGATATAGAAGCTCTTCAACTCCTGGCCAACCAACACCATAACCAGAGACTGAAGAGGATCAAACCGTTCGATCTCGTGTTGTACTTGGGTGATAATGTGTCTAGATAAACTCATGGAACATTACTGGATTGACTTCATATAAGTACCTAGTTTTAAGCCTTAAGAGAGTTGAATTGATGGTTAGGCTTTTGGAATAGTATTTAAAGATAGACCCGAGTCGGCGTTTATGAAAAATATAACTCCCCAACTTGAAAGAATCATTGAATCAAGAAGTAAAAGAGATGAGAAGCGTCAACATGGATTAGAAATTATTGGAATAAGAGGTGATAAACAACCAATAATTTGGTGAATGTAGAGATATATCGAGGCAGACTAGTATAGTCCATTCGATAGTTTCTACATTTCGACCTGAATAAAAATGTCGTTTCCGTTTTTTTCACTTTCTCTGAATAATCCCATATGTGGAAGAATGACGCTCGTTTTTGGCATATCTAGTACGGAAACGTACTTGTGTAACAGTCATTATGAAATAGAATTCAACCAAACTGACATATTACTCAGGATGTAATCGAATAAATGGATATGTAAGTACTAATTGTATATGGATACAATTTCCGGGATATCAAACTAGTACTCTCAATCATTGACCCAATGATTCTTCTCCACAATGAATATCTAACTTCAAATTCATTTTGATGTTTCATGCTTCTTCAAGTAGTTTATGAACTTCATCCTCGATGAGTTCGAATGTTTATGTCTTTTCTCAAATAATATATTTTCTTCGCGAACCTACATTGAATTATTGTTTGTGCCGTATTGGATCATTCGAACTAAAGACAAATTAATGGAGGAGCAGCCCGAAAAGGCCCATTCATATAGTTTATGATAATGATAATGAATTCATTCAATATAAAGTATATAAGTACAAGTATTGGTGATATTATATAAGTACAAGTATTTGTGATAATCTGAACAATTTGAACAAATCCAGATAACCCACAAAGGAGAACATGTGCGTGGGTATTTCTGATATATTCGCCTTGATCATGATGACCACATATTGACACTTGATGAAATAAATGAAGATCAAGCAGCGATAAGTTGAAAAAAAGACGAATGAGTTGTGTCATCTCTGAAACAAATTCTTGTTTGATATTTCATGTAACTCTTAGGCCCGAAATTTTCACCTCCGGTTATACTAAGAATAAATTAACCAACGATTAGAATATGCTTCTGTTCAACGTTTAATGATAAGCAAAATGACATTCTCCATTGGTTAATTGATTCCTTGTATAACCGGAGGTGAAAATACCGGGCCCAATTATTTTTCAGATACACCATGCTCTGCATTTCGATACGGGGTTTGCTCATCAGCCATCGCTTGAGTTTCAACTTGAACAGGGTGCCGTGGAATTGAGTGTTTTCAGATGAAGTTATCAATTCTTGACGCAAGGTCTACGTGGCACGTTTGTCCTATTGTCTTCAACATTTGAAGTATATTCAAGGCCTTTTCTTTATGTCAAGTTGAGTAGTTGTGCTCAATATATATATATATATATAACTTTGGCCAAATTTCTATTTTGAGAAATCATATTCAAGGCTTTTTCTTTATGTCTAGTTGAGTAGTTGTGCTCGATATGTTTAACTCTGTCCAAATTTCTATTTTGAGTCACCAGAGCCAAAAGAAATATTTGATGTATGTCCTCCACTCCTGTCTCGCTGTACAATCACCACAATGTCTGGAGTCCTTTCCCATAATTATTTTCAGAATCCACTTTTGGATTGTGATCAGGTGCCTCATGCGAAAGTTTGTTGCTCCACCCCATGCTATGATTCCATAGTGGAGATGGGTTCATATCAAAGCGTAATACATTATTTTTAGGTGTTTTATGTCAAAGTTCTGATAGGTAATATGATAATTTTTCAATTATGTTATTCCTATGAATATTCCACTTCTGTTGCTGTCTAGGTGAATTCCTGAAAATTGTATCGTTTTGTCATAACCTATTTGCAGCATTTCACCCTGATGTTGGAATTTTATTTTCTCATATGGAGGTAGATTCGATCCATACCTAGTGAAGGGGTACTGTGATGGTGAGTAGTTCACTACCAAAAAACTCTAGCACCAGAGGAAATGATTCGATGATTTTTTTGTTTCAGATCGGACCACTTCTTGTCTCTGAAGAAATTATTTATTTTTCTATCCGCTACTACGTCGAATAATGCATTAATAGAGTTTTAAATTGAGATGGTTCCCGTTGGGACTCCATAACTGTCGTTCATATTACTTGGTAAATATTTTATTTTCAAACACTGTTCCCTCTCTTCTAGATAACTTTCAATGAGTTGATAGGCTATACCTCTGAAAGCGGTATTTTCCAAAGTTTTCAGTTGGTCTGTGTGGCTGACGGTATCAGAAGCCTCAGCGAGATCGACGAAGATACATATTGCAGGTTCTTTGGCATTTTTTGCGGGAAATATTTTCGAAGTTAAGTCTGCAAATGCATTTTGTGTCGATCTCCTTCCCATTAGCCCCTTCCATATTTCTTCTAGGGGATTGAATTATCATCAGCGGAGAATAAAATTTTCTACAATAAAAGAAGAGCAAAGAATTAAATCCATAGGTAGTGTGATAAAATAAGTGTTACTTACATGGAGATGAAAAAATTATGTTATAGGTTAGAGAGTAATATTATTTTAAGTCAAGAGATCATATTGGGACAAAATGAAAACTTGAAACATTTGCCTTTGAGGGTTGTGTCCCCTTTTTTTTGATTTAGGGGGGCTAAATACATTAGCCGATGCGAAATACCAAGACGACATGAGGACCGTGAAAAAATGGTAGCAATGACTGGTGATTGACAGCACACAAAGAGCCATCCATCTTGCAAACTGAATTGTCAAAACCAAACCATGGAGCGGCGACAGGAGAACACCATGCACGGAACAATGATGAAATAGAAGCAAATCTAACCAAAGCAATTAATATTCCATGCAAAGAGCTCAGATGTCACCTATCCATATTTATAGCAAATATATATATATATATATATATATATATATATATATATATAATATATCTAAGAGTAGAACAAGTATGTATCAAAATAAAGAACAGTGCGTATGTGACAGACTAGTTATTCCAACGAACACCATGAAGTGTAACCTGTACAGAGCTAACCGGACTAAAACCTGTACAAACGAACAAATCTGCTATGACATAGACCAATCGGTTCATCGGAGATGAAGGCAGGAAAAAGTTCTAATGAAATGTAGGGGAATTAAAAAATTTACGACAATCAAATTGTACTTTTCATTTAGGGAAACGACGCTCGGATTGTTTATAACAGCATTGATCTCAAAAATTTCAAGGAAATTAAGTGAAGAACCCTTTTGGCAAACGTGTTAAAGATCTAAATCAGTATCGATATCAAAGCTGTGATTGCGATTGAGGATATGGTTAACCAATGAGTTTTTTGTATTATAATCATTTATGTGTGGATTTCTAGAACTCTCAATAGGTTTAACATGTTCACTAACTCTTGTTTTTATGTTTCTACCACTCTGACCGACATATTGGGCAACACAATCAGTCTGTGAACATGAAATTCTGTACACTCCTGATTTGTGGGAGAGAGGTACTTTATCTAATCGATGGTTTTTAACCTTCCACCATCTTTTAACTAATCGATTGTTGATATTAAATTGTGGAGACGACTTCGAGTTTCTCTACTTCGTAAAATAATACCAGTCTACTTCGAAATACAATGGACTTCTACCACAGGTTAATTGAATTATGCTGAGTCTCGAAAGTAAAGAAATTGGTCTGTTATTTCATATCTCCATCCTATTTCCGGACTCAAGGAGAGTTTCGATAACGGCAATTTTGGTTAGCTTTGGAAAAGTTGCATTTTGAACGACCACGTTTGCAATATACGTTATGGGTTGCACAAGTTGGGTAGCACATTTTTTTATTGTGTCTGCTGTAATATCATCGAGTCCTGGCGTTTTGGTTGATTTTAGTTAATTTATAACCTTCTTGACTTTATATTCCTCCACCTCCGTGAGATAGATTGATGCTCAATTCTTTTCGATCGATATTTTTTGTCTGTCTTTTTTATTTAGCTCCAATGTTAGTAAAATAATCATAATTTTTTTCTGCGATCAAGGAATTATCCTGAATAGTAGTTCCTCCATATTTAATGGAAAATTTCCTATTTTTTTGACGTTCTGATTCTTAGATATCTCATTTTTGTAATAGTTTGTTTCCGCTTTATCAATGAGATTACTCAGGATTTTTTCATATTGCATAATTCTCTCATGTTGGCGTTCTTGGGTTTTTTGTGGTTTTTAATATAAGACATTTTTGTTTTCTTTCACTGATTGTACAAGGCTATTTTTGACCATGGTTTCTTCAAGACATAATCAGTTTTCTGATTATTTTCATGTCTTTTTTTTCATTTCCCATTTGTTGTGAGTTTTTTCCAACCACACTTGCTAATATCAATCTTATATAATTAAGGTACCTGAAGCTTGTAGAGAAATAAAAATATAACCCTTTGCTGGTGTTATGAGATATCATACGTGGACATTCTTGGGCACATGATTCATGGAATTTTTGATGATGTTAAGTAAAAACGAACTGTCTTTTCTATTCAGTTCGAATTATTATAACCTATATTAATATACCCTTTCTTTCCAATCAAAGACATGTTTAGTCAATTATAGTTTATTATGAAAATAAGGAGTTTTTTTTCAATAAATATGGCAGGTATTCAAGGTCTAATGATGATAGTATGCGGGGGCAGCATGATGTACTGGGGCAGCATGTACGGGGGCAGCAAGAAGTACCTTTCCATGAGCTGGTGCTGGGTGCACTGGGTGTCCTGATTTCTCTACGACTGCGTTGAAACCATTGTGGTCATCAGCGGTGTAGTGCACGGTACGGAGGGTACCATCGGGTTCACCAACGGTGTAGTATCCCTTGACTACATCACCATCACGTTGTTCGTGTTGGGATTTGTGGTCTCCGGTGTGAGCGTCTTGGACTCCGTAGTTGAATTCGTATTGGGGGTGCGCCTGAAATCAAGAACTTGTCAATAAATCTCGTATAGCGTTTGTTTCAACTGCATTCTTTGAGTTACGTTCTACGAATTCAGCAGCTATTTATCAGGAGTCAATATATTATAGGATTAAGACAGGGACAGGATGGAATGTTATATATGAAGTCATACTAGGGATTATTTTTAAATACATTTTTGACCAAGAATTGTAAGATTTTGGGTTTGTCATTGATTTCGTCTGAGGATAAAATTTTTTTTTTTGAGATCACTGTTTGAATATGAAATAGTGAAACAATATATATAAATAAACGAGAACTCCTCAAACAACTGAAACCTTCGAGAAAATCTAATGTCTACATCATTTTCAGGAGCAATATACCATGTTCAGAACTGCAATGAACCATGTTCAAAACTGCGGGTATATCTCTCCATTAGTGACGGGCAGTTTTTCAAAATCTCAACTCGACAAAAAAGTGAAATTATTTCGACAAATGCACATTAAAAAGATATAAATGATCCCGAATATATCTGGATATATTGGAATCTTGAATTTTTTTCTTGGTATACTTGTATTTTCGAAAGCGAAATATTTATTTGATTCAGATCAATATTGGCAGGAAAATAGTTCACACAGAAATATGGTAGGAAGGCTAGAGGCAGAAGTTATTTTCGAGAAAATACTCTGGATATACTGTTCCCAGTCGAGAACCTTCCTGTCTTCATCAGTACCTACCAACTAGTTCTCCAATTCAGATTTGGAATTATATGAATCGATTTTTACCATTATTTTTCAAAGAATCGTACAGTTCGGAATCGAATATATTTTTTGAACACTCACGTAGTAATCTTCAGCATGGTGGGCGGTTTTCACAAGTGCTGGAGCTGCATAACCGTGAGAGAGGGGAGCTGCATAACCGTGAGAGATGGGAGCTGCATAACCGTGAGAGATGGGAGCTGCATAACCGTGAGAGAGAGGAGCATTGTAACCATGACTCAGAGGAGCTGCATAACCGGGGAGAGATGAGCTGCGTGGGTGTAGGCGTGAGACAATGGTGCTACATGTGCAGAGTTGTAGTCCAGGAGTCCTGCTTGTGCTACAGCAACAAAGGCTGTAATGGCAAGAATCTGTGGAGAAAGATTTTTCATCATCATTTTCGAAAAAAATTCTTGGGAGATATTTATAGAAAACCATTATTGCCCAAGAGGACACCAATTCATTTATTAACTGATGTACTAGTCCAATTATTTGAAATTCTTCTCTAATGTCTTTATTTCCACTGATATATTATGTACAGTCAATTCCATAAATTGAGCAAATGATCTCAATGGAGCAAAGTTGTCATACTGAAGAATTATGAGCTGAATGTGATCAAATAAATGCTACGCTTTGCTATTCACACTGTATTACTCCTATCGAGGTTATTCGTGAAAGTCTCATGGTTAATGAGGAAAAAAATCATAACGTGAGTTGATCAGAATTAGTATTCTTCTGATTCAGTTTAGCTATATTTCGATTTTCAACCTCATCAAGAGTATAGTAACAATTAATGGAGAACTATATTTCTACTACTGATATTCCAGCCATTCCTACAGTATAAATATAACGAACCTAATCCTTAATGAAAAACATATAAATTCATTGTGAGTTCACCTACCCTCACCCCCTCTTCCATATTGAATTCATCAGGATAATCTCGCAGAAGATACATAACTCGTAGTAATTCACCTAATGCGAGAATTTCGTTTTAAAACCATCGAAAAAAAGCGTCGTCCGATGTTATTGAAATTTCTATTTGTATCATATGGAATAATACAACCCACAGGTTTTTTGTTGTTATCTTCTGTAGATTAATGAAGTTGATTGTTATCTTCATTTGAATGAAATCATGTTTGAAATCCACTCAACGAATTGGTGAAATTATAATTCAAGCCCATTACTGAATATTACAAAGATTGGAGACAGAAATATTGCTTTTCTCCAATGGCTTACCCTGTATCTGATAATCATTGAATAATGTCAAAAAAAAAAAATGTTGACCTTCAGAATGAGTCGAAAAAAGAATTATTTTAATTTTTAATTGAACAAAGAAAATGAAAAATTTTTTCATGATCAAAACCCCTAAAATACTAACGTTGTGCAACCTACATCAACAATTGTTGTACATTCGCAGAACATCTATAACGTTTGAAGTAACTCTAGATTTATTGAAAAATAAATAAATATTTGTATCGGAAATAGTGGTGGCATTTGTTAGATGTATTTTTTTCCAATATAGACTTGGGCTTACAACCCAAAAATATTATCGACCATACAATATATATTTCCAGCTTGGTGTCATTATTGAACGTTGATATGTCGGAAGGACTGTTATGATACAGGCAGTGGTAAATATCTGCCAAAAACCCTCGAGCACATCTGTACTCTGTAGCGTGTACCATTACGATTTCACTTATATTACGTCGCTACGATATATATCAGTTTCCTTCAGGATGTCGATATTCGACTCCGAACCACGGTAAAGGACTGGTGGCGTTCTTAGGTTAGGAGTCAAGTAGATGTGAAATGTGAATGTCTGCCGTTTTTTAATACGTGCATCGCAAGAACATCAAAACAGTTGTGAATCCTAGGGAAAGTTTTATGTAATGGATGGTCCCGTACTTCTCTACGCCGGTAACCAGGCCGGATGACAAAACGGACTTGTCGAGAGCAGGGACGATGGGGTGGTATATTGCCAAGAGCAAGACTCGTGTCACCCCCAGGACGAAGCCCCAAAGTTACGTAACAGGTTACGTAATAGGGGAAGAGCTGGATAATAACGCCGTATGGAAGTTACATCCAAGAAGTTAAATGGAGAGAGATCTTCAGGATGTCCAGAAAATGTGACTTTTGGAATGTCCAGTAGTGAACACTGTAACGATGTAATAACCTAACAAACTAATAATACTGGAGCACTTGATACCATTTTCTTCAGATGACAAATTCAATGAATAGTTGATTTCAGTTATCACATGCCGATTTCCTTGGGATTTCCCAAGACACACCGGTGTTACATCGCAAAATTCATAGGTGATGCGCTAAGCAGTTCGACACTCAATTAATTATGTGTTTTCCTTGTGTGAGCAACTGAAATAATGTAACGACCATAATAATCGTTGTCGTATCGGTGGGAGCGACACAGCTTGTCAATCGCTCCAGGCGACAGTATTGCGCAACTCGGTAGTTTTGGTGACAAGTCGCAGTAAAAGCCAGTAACTTTGTCCAAGCTCATTCTGCGAAACCCTTTGAATTTCTGATCATATAGAGAGTGCTTACGGAACACCACTGCCGAACTCCGTACAATATTCTTACATTATATGGGTGTATCCAATATTAACGATTTTTGTTGGCGTAAGTACCGGTAACGCATTGTCCTACATAAGCGATCGGTTGCGACGGAGTAAACGACGCGATGCGATGCGTTCACTATGCGACGAGGGAAGTAGCGATGCGATGCGATAACGCTATTTTTTGAGGGGTTCGCTCGCGCACATCAGTCGAGCCGCAACGTTTCACGATGAAAAAACATATTTTTTTTTTCGCTCGGAAACTCTCATGTGACATACAAATTCGTGAAAAAAATTCGACGCAAAAGGAGTCAAACCGATATTATATACTCGGAAAGGCATTTACATAGTGAATTTCATCAGCTGTATGAACAATTGAAAAGTCTCACCACCACCACCACCAAATTTAAGGAGTATGCTCGAATGTTACCAATCCAATCCAATCCAATAATATTTATTTCTGCTTTTTGTATTTACATTTCACGCCCTTAACCTAAATACTAACTTAATTCTACATATATACATATATACATTTTACAGAATGATGAGTGTACGCGCACCAGCATTCCGGAGAGAACCAGATCATCCCCCCAGAGCTCCCAAGACGGGTTGCTTCCTACGTCCAGGCGAGGAGATGAACCGTCCCAGCAGATTTTGGAGCTGTTTCTCTTGAGCGTTCAGTAAGTGCATGTTAGTTTTTGAATTTAATTTCAGCCTCCTGCTTACGCTTATGCTGAATTTTGAAGTATTTTTAAAATTTTATTGTGAATGAGGTTGTTTTGTGTATGTAGTTTTTGTGGATACTTCCAGGAAAATAATAGTAAAAAACCTGGTTGAAATGTGATTTGTTTGACGTCGTTTGAGTATGTGTTTTGAGTTATTAAGTTTTGTAGGCATTTTGAGTATATGTTTGCATTAGTTAAGTTTTGTGGGTGCTTTGAGTGCTAATTTTGGTAGTTGTAAGTTTTGAGTAGTGTTATTTGATTGGTTTATGTTTTGAGGTGTAGTCAATGTTTGTGTTGTGATGATCAACCCGTATCCCCAGTCAGCGACAGCGACCACCAAGGACCATGGGGGGGCGACGGATCAGGCCGCCCCCCACGTTACGTCCTTGGAGCCACTGCCACCAGCGAGGGGACGAGCTGATGTACGACTTGAGTTAATGAAATTATGGCATCCTGAATGTTTGTCAATATTTCTAATTGTTTTGAAGTATTTAATATTACTTTTTTAATTTCATTCAATAAGTCCTGAACCAAAATCTGCGGGGGCGGGCCATTCCCGTCATCCGTTTTAGGTCGATTTACCGCGTTTCTTGGTTCTTCTATGAGTGTTCTTTGATTTTCTATCCAAGTGGGAGCGCCTCTAACACCCTGGCCTCGGGGGTTGGCTGGCGTTCTTGGGTACATATTGTTCTTGGATTCCCTGCTTCCGTTCCCTTGTTTACTGGGGGGCGGGCTTGGGATTGTTCCTCTCGATATGCAAGATTCTTCAAGTAGGCTGTGCATTTCTTGTAATTTGCAGAATGGTCCAGCTTGCAGTTTGCACATTTAGCTGGAGTATCCGGACTTTTCGTGCATGTTGCCGTGTAGTGTTCATTGGCACACTTTAAGCATTTGGGCGTGAGGTTGCAGTTAGGTGCCGCGTGTCCCCACCCCTGGCACCTCCTGCATTGTGTCAAATTTGTATCAGCTTTCCTGACTTCCCAGTCGATAAGCGTATTGCGCAGGGTTTTAATTCTCTTTTTTATTATCGAATGTTACCAACAACATTCGATAACATTTTGATGGCTATAAAACCTGCTATCCTATCAAGTCTATTGTGGTGACTCTTATGTCTCTTGTCCACAAAACAGGACGTTTCTGTATTAAACTGATCAACATTTTTAGATCCATGCTTTTATTAAATTCCGACAATACGTCCAAATCGCACGAAAATATCAACCTAACTGGATGTGTCGCACCGCGTTGCCACGTAGGTACGCCGCTCGTCGTGTGCAATCGCTCACGAAGGCTTTTCCATATGGACGGCGAGCTGGCTACGTCAATTGAAAATGATAAGGTACAGGAGAAATTTTCACATAGAAACCTTCCTTACTAGCTGACAAGTGTATGGCTCTGTAGGCAGAAGTCTGTACCGGGGCTGAAAGCGGGTGCGGGCAGTCAAAGATACTTCCAGAGCGTCGTCCAGCGCTTAGATAACTCCAAACACATTTTCAATTCAACAAGGCCTGATAGTCCAGGTGGATGGATGCTCAGATGCAAAGTACAAGGACCTGGGTTCAATCCCGAACTGGGTTATTCTTAATTTTTATTTTCTATTACACTCAAATCAACCACAAAACATCTACAACATCTACATTCACCCTCACAACCCCTCAAGACACAAAACAGCATTTCCACAGAGCATGACTTGCTCCGAAAGTATTATCCGTAAATTTCACATGTTTCATTTAATCAAATTACAGATCTTCCTCATGAGTGAGTAGCAGGAAGGAACATAAAGCTTCATTCGACTCTAAATAATTTATTTTTACATAAAGTTCAGCAAAACATCGCGAGGCGAACTCCTACTGCCTCTTCGAAGGGGAATTTCCCCACTCTATCCTTGAAATACGGAATCAAATATCTGGACAAATGCACACTTAGCAGTTCCAATGAATCTCGAACCTACTAATTGTGGCTGGATACAACATGTATGAATTTGAATGGTTTGATGGCCCACAATTACCGTCAAAAATTGAAGATGTTATACTAAACGAAAAAGAATTTGAAGGTGAAGAAGTAATACATGATACATTCGTTTTTATAAAAATGTTAATTTATGTTTCAGATAATGAAACAGAAATTAATTATTCCAGCGACGAGGATGAAAATGATCAGTCAGAATGGAGATAAAAATCAATTAATAAATGAAAAAAAGGTTAACACAAAATTGTAATTGATGTATTCATCTTCTGTTATTCATACTTATCCTCCGTTTTGTCTACTCATAATTAATTCATAATTCACTGAAAAGTCATGCACTGTGAAAATGCTGTTTTTTTGTGTTGAAAGGTTGCGAGGGTGATTGTTTTGGGGTAATATATTTTTGTGACTTGTAGAAGTTTTTTCGTTGCTTTAAGTGTAATAGAAAATAAAAAAATTGCGTGACCCAGCTCTAGATCGAACCCAGGTCCTTGCACTTTGAAACCTAGCGTTCATCCAACTGGGCTACCACGTATGACAATGCGTAAGCAGGGATGACATCCCTATCTGAAGAGCTCATGAGTACAACTGCAGATTATACAGAGGTGTATATCGTTTCGCTTGTCTCTTTCCTCCAGTGGACACAAGAGTGTTGCGCCGCTAAAAGTCGTATCGGGCGATTAAAAGATCGCTTCTGTTGAATCTCCTGTCGCATCGCACCAAGCCTAAGGTGTAATTGTGTAAGCTGAGGATAAGCGCTGAATGAATTGGCGCAACGGGGTACAAAGGACCACGCATGTACGTTATGTGAAATTGTTCACCGAAAGAATTGTTCAATTCATCAAATGGCGCGGATTTGTACTTCCTTATCAGAAGTGTGCTCAACAAAATAATACAGAGGGTTTTCGAAAGATTGACATATTTGAGGAGTCAAGAATATTGCCCCTACATACTAAATGAGATCAGAAAAACCCTGATCTACTGACTGACTCATCAATACATTCATAGGAAAATTCAGTTGGAGATGTGAAATCAGTATTACTGTGCATGTTACTTGACATATTTATCTTATTGAATTGAAAATGAATAAAGACAATGGTAATAATCTTATTTCATTTATATATTTGCAATACACAATTTCCATGTTATACGGTATGATTTATATTGTCGAAAACTATATCATATGGAAAAATAGTCATTTTGAGAGGATTTTTTTCATGTTATCTGGCTGAAATCGAAAGAAAGAAGTATAACCGCCACAAACGGATACGGACAGTAATTACTGTTGTTTCAATCTTAATATCATGTAGAAAAATAATAACTTATATTGATATAGTTCAACTTTGAGTTCAAGAAATGTTAAAGTACGATGATGTTCTGTCGGCGGAAAAAAAACTAAAGTAGTATCTGACTGACACGAGCGAATGAACCTCACGAGAAAAACTTTTGAAATATAAGTTCTGGAACCCATGAAGCTCTAGTTTGCTGATATGGGTACAATCATGAAAGATTGAGATTTTTTCTCAATTTTTCGTACTCATACTCTTGAAGAAAAAAAATTTTGGTCACCCTATACCTGGAAGAAAACCAATACGATTGGACATAGGTAGTATTTCTATAAAATCTACCGAAAACAAATCTACAGAGCTTATTTATGTGATAAGTATAATGTTTTCTTCCACTGCATAATTTTTCAAATATATTCTTGAAATTATAACCAAAAAAAAAAGATAAAACTGCAGAAGGATCATTGCTAATAATCACTTGGATGAGAAAAGGTACATGAAAAAATTAATTGAATTATTGTTTGAATTGATAGTAATAAAGGAAACAATCATGATTTATTACTTCAAGAATGACCAATTGGAATTTCGAAACCTATTATTTCTGGTACTAGTTTCGACCTATTAAGTAACAAAAAGGGTGATATCTACTCACCTTTGAGAACATATTTCTTTGTTGGCTACTTGATAGTAAAAATTGAACTGACTTGAATACAACTTCATGACCTTTTATATACCAATATTATCGAACCTAGAAAGAGTATGTTCCAAGAACACCAAATTATTCGATTGTTACATTATGAAATCAAAGAATGTGGCCTAGATTTTGTACAAAATTAATCTCATAGTAAGCGTATTTTTATACATTACTTAATTCAATTGGATTTGAGGAGAGAGGTACAAGATTGACAAGGACAAGGTCATCGTCTAACCTTGAGAAGAAAGTCGCAGTCAATATTGAACCATTAGGTAAGATATATTTTTGAGGGGATTCGGAGTTCGAATCGGTTTTTATATTCATTCATTTATATACACCTTTACTTCATATATTCGACAATTCAATTGGGCTTAGAACCGTGATCAAAGAATTGCACTACATACACATGAAATAAAATACTGAGTATGTATTGTTCACAAATACTCAAGAGGATACTCAATATTTCTGAATTTTATAAAATGAACGAATAGTCGTATATATTTTGAAAAGTTTGTAGATTCAAATTAACAATCAATTGTTTTTCTTTCCCGTTAGAAATAGATATCATTCTCTATCAGGTTGATTGAATATATTGTAAAAGTTTTTCTGCATATAACAGCATGATTAACTGATAATTCAATATTCCTCTTCCGAAAAAATATTGAGAATTTAATAAAATGAAACAAATTGCAACGGTTATAGTTAAAACCTGATGGATACTTTTTTTCTGAAAACCTTCATGAGAAAGCTTTAGAAAGAATGCTTTCTTTTCCAAATTAAAAAACTAAGTTATCACATATTTCGGCCAACTTTCTTGCGTGAAAACATCAATATCGCATTCGAAACAGATAATGACTTACGAAAATTTATTGAGAATGATAATGACGAAAATGAGAAATCCGAAATATTTGGAGTATATGAATCAGTTTGTGGTTCTTGTGCAAGCAATTACATAGGCCAAATACACAGAACGTTCACAAAGTGAATTAAGAATTTAAAAAAAATAACAACCAACTAACCCTCTGACCAACATATGGTTTTGCAGCTGAGCTTCTGTTAATAGATATAAGAAAAAAGGTTCTGAATTTATTTTTCACCGACAGGATTCAAAGGGCCACTTCACTCCCTTGGTAAATGATGATGTATATCTGAATATTCGAAATAAGAATGTTGGTATACCAAGTGTTCAATATTCTTTGATATTTCAAATTGATATTAGATATAATTTAATATTGTTTCTTTAGTCTAGGAAGTTGGTTTCATGAATTTATTTTATAGTTATCGAGATAAAGATGATGTTTATTTATGTGTCTTTCAGAATTGTTCTGAAACTCTAGTGACCAAGCAAATCCATTTTTACGATCAAAATCCAATTCTACTTACTTAAAATTCATGCGCCTCGAAAATGAAGAGAGATAAATATTTATTTTGATTTAAGAAAAAGTTTATTCTATCAATTTTTTCCATTAATCGTTGAAATATGTAGACCATATTACGAAAGATACTTGATTAGCACATTTCCAATGATTTTCGAATTGATATAACACCCAGGGTCCCATATTTTTTATTTTAAATATTTTTGTTCCAATATGGCTACCCGAATGATGTTATCAATCAATCGAAAAACATGGATGCTGCCCTTCTAGTGTCGAAAAGTTGTAATCACTCCGGTATGTACCATCATAAAATAGTTTACGAGTGTCTCAAAGACATCGCAATATCTTAAATGAAAAAGTTGTGACCACAAGTAGCAAGTTTTGTTGTACTAACGTCGTAACGCTATCAAAACAGAAAAATATATACACTGAGTGCATAAGCATTCCGCTAGTTCTGCCTGATGGAAAACGCCAAAAATAACTGATATTTACATAGAGGTTATGTTGATGTTGAACAGTTATATCTAAAAAAAAAATATTTATCACGCGAAGTGCACATACATATCATTTATGTCTTTCCTTGTTGTGAAAACAATTGAAGGAACTGGATGAACATCATTTTTGTGCAGTGTCTCGATAGACTGATTCATTATTTCAGATGTTAATTTTGGGGTAGGCACTCATCCTTCCTCTTTCTATTTTTCTATACGTTTCAGTTCTCTCGTGAGGCAGATTGGATTTTTGTTTTGGCATTCTAATCATTCATACGGAACTGAATATTCTACATACATAACACAATATACCTATCCAACAAAAATAACATAACCAACAAAATAATCTTACCATAGATACATAATGTAATCATTACGACCAAAGTTCATCAGTTGATAAAACTACATTACATGAGTACAATATGTAGTCGTAGAAACGATTCGAAAATCTATTATTAGAACCACATGTGTTCATTGTCATAATAACCTCACAGCAACTGCTCTTGAGTTCTACTTGACGACACAAACAATTCATTTACATACAAACCACAGTACAACTTCATCTCGAGAATTCTTTATTGTACTCTCGTTATATCTACTACACGACGTCATAGCAACGCCTGAAGGTTTTAAAACGCACATTAACTTTTTGGTTTGAGAACATACAAATACGTTGTCTTCAAAACGATATGAGAAGTCATTATATTATTTTCATGACTCTGTGCTACTTGGGAGGCATCTTCTTTGATTTAACAATGGAGATATATTATTGCCTCCGACTGCGTGAGATTGTTTACAGTCTGGTCATCTTGGTTCCATCTTCTTCATAGTACACTTTTCACGAAGTCGAGTTTTTTTTATTTTTTCAATTAGGTTTTTATTTTACACTTTTTAGTTGAGATTATCAGACGGTAATAATATAAAGTCATTATTTAAATCAACTTTTTTTTTACACTTTTTAGTTAGGATAATAAGACGGTAAATTTTTTGTGGATGATTGGCTATTATATCCGAGAATTTTGATTTCTAACGTGCACTTTCTTGTCAGGCTTTTTTGGTTTTACGAGAAAGATTTGTACACGACCGACAACGTTTTCGAGCTCGTAACATTGTGAGTTATATAATACTCAGGTATACAACAAGTAGATACAAAATGTCACTATGTGTACTGAATCATACACTAGCAAAGTACATGCACGATTTCACTAATAACAATTGAATATACTACAACAACAAAGTAGATGGATAATTTCAGTCCCTAACAAGATACAATCAAATTCGGTTATAGCGGACTACCGAGGAAAGATTGTTCATCAAGTGCCGATAATGTGTGAAATTTTACGACCGCAGTCGACCGGTGGGATTCCGATATTTCGCTGTAGGGATTTGTTAAGCCGGAATCCAATGGCGCGTGGAGTGGCAATCCTGGATTGAGGGTTGAGTGTCAAGGTTGGCGCGTTGAAATGTGTCGGGCCGTTCCCACGGCGCATGTGGGATCGCGGTTCCAGACGTGGACATAGTCTGTTTTAAGCCGGCAGTGTTGGCGTTAAAAATTCAAATAATTTGGTTTAATTGCAATCACTCATTTGCTCTTCAATTCGCTTCCAGGCATCATGGATTAAATTCCTGTTTTTATGGTTTGGATCCCGTGGGTTCCGAATAATCGGCTAAGCTTCATGGAGAGATAAGAATTCCACTTCGTACGACCACTCTATGGTGAAAGTTATATACCACGGCACTCACAGTAGCACAAGGTCCCCATCCGCGTCGGTGGATCGGTATACACGTGTTGAACGCCATCGTCCAAGCTCCTTTGAACCGTGTTCATTTACCGACAAACGACGAGACTCACCGTGCCAACCGAACATCGCCAAGCCTGCCCTATCCGACGGCGCGTGAACTGGCAAGGTTGGAGCGAGGGGTGCCACTTCACGCGCCGTGAGATCCTGGCTTCAGATACATGGCGTAGTGTTAGTACGTGTTCAACTGCATTGTACTCCACTACAAAAGCATACAGGAAAGCTATAACATTGTCGGTTGAGCTGGAAATGATTCGAAAATTTGTTAGTGGGTGCGCAAATGCACAAATTTGTCGGGATTATGTTCTCATAAAATTAACACTGTCGTAAATTTACGCCTGATTGTTTGGGTACTGCCATGTCTCCATTGACACTCACAAGATTAAGACAATTCGATTGACGTAAGAATCATCAAAATCCGCCCACGCGTTTGGTCTCTAGAGCACCACTGAGAAACAATCATACAACACGATGAACACACTTACGTCGCGCAGTCGGGTGAAAAAAGTACTTAATATAACCAACTATGTTGTTTAATAAAGCAAATACCAAAATTTTCCTCAAATGAGCAATATCTAATTGTGTGAGCAACAAAACAAAATTACAATCCACAAAGGTATATAACTTATAAACCAATCTGCTTTGTTGAATCACCATGGAAGGTTTTACTTTCATTTACAGTTATTTGTTACCAATGTTGAATTGTTTTGATAATTTAACAATGTCATTTTGCAAGAATTGCAAACAAAATGGTAGTTAGTAGACAAATAATAAGTTGACTCTGGTAAAAATATGACCCTAATCAGAAAACTCGTCCACCATCTTGGAACCGACCCTGAGTTCATGAATTTTGACAAAAAAAACTAAATCTCCGACCGCGAAAACTACCGCATACCAATTTTGAATCGAATCGGACCATAACGACAGAACTCGTTCTCCATCCTGGGGATGCCATCTTGAATTTATGAATTTTGACAAAAAATTTATTATCTACGTTTTCGAATACCTTCTCCGCATACCAATTTTGAATCGGACCATGATGACAAATCTCGTCCGCCATCTTGGTGCCGTCATTTTGTTATTTTCAACAAAAATTCCAAAATGCATTGTCACCGGAATTATAGGCACCTGCCGAAGTTCAAATCAACCAAACAACTGGATTTCGGTCAAAATTCACTTGCTAGATTTGACCCAAACTAACAAACGAACGAACTAACTAACAAGTGAAACTAAATAAAAGCTTGTAAAAAGAAATCTCAGATATGTTTGCTGAAGATACTGTTCTTCGCAAGCTCAGGAAATGTTATTTGTAGAAGTTCCAGATTGTCGAAATACAATAAATCATTGACATTCAAACCAGAGTGGACTTGCGGCTCTCAGGTGAGGGACTTCAATGTCAAAACAATTCAGACATTCAGAGTGTTGCGCATTATTGTGAATACCTATTGGTATGTGCGAAATGTGGATATCAATCGAGACTTTGGAATTTTCACTGTTGAAGACGACCTCCATGTTGATATAGGAGCTCTTCAACTTGGCCAACCAACACCATAACCAGAGACTGAAAAGGATCAAACCGTTCGATCTCGTGTTGTACTTGGGTGATAATGTATTTAAATAAACTCGAGGAACATTACTGGATTGACTTCATATGAGTACCTGGTTGGGCTTTTGGAATACTATTCAAAGATAGGCCCGAGTAGGCGTTCATGAAAAATATAACTTCTCAACTTGAAAGAATCGTTGAATCCAACATGAATTCGATAGTATAAGAATAAGAGGTAGTAAACAACTGATAATTTGATGAATGTAGTGACCCATCGAGGCAGACTAGTATAGTCCATTCGATAGATTCTACATTTAGACCTGAATCAAAATGTCGTTTCCGTTTTTTTCACTCTCTTTGATTAATCTCATGAATCATGCGTGAAAGAATGACGTTCGTTTTCGGCATATCTAGCACGGAAACGAACTTGTGTAACACTCATTATAAAATAGAATTCAACCAAACTGATATATTATGCATAAAAATAAATGTATATGTAGGGACTAATTGTATATGGATATGGTAACCCACAAATGAGAACCTATGCGTGGGTATTTCTGATATATTCGCCTTGATCATGATTATCACATATTATGAAGATCAAGCAGCGACAAGTTGAGAAAAAGACGAATAAGTTCGACAAAATTAAAATGTATTTAAAATTTCTAAAATATTTGAACGCGTTCACAGTTAATTGTGTTATCTTTGAATCTAATTCTTGTTTGATAGTTCATGTAACTCTAATTGTTTTTCGGAACGACCATGCTGTGCGGTATGGGGTTTACTCATCAGCCATCTGTTGAGCTTCCACTTGAACAGCGCGCCACGGAATTGAGTGTTTTCAGATGAAGTTATAAATTTTTGGCGCAAGGTATTCGTGGTACCATTGCTGTTGTCTTCAACAAACGAGGTATATTCAAGAACTTTTCTTCATGTCTAGTTGAGTAGTTGTGCTCGATATATTCAACTTTGGCCAAATTTCTACTTTGAGAAGTCATATTCAATGCCTTTTCTTCATGTCTAGTTGAGTGGTTGTGCTCGATATATTTAACTTTGGCCAAATTGATATTTTGATGAGTCGTCAGAGCCAAAACAAATATTTTATGAATGTCCATCACTCCTGTCTCCTGTACAATCCATGACCAAACTATCTGAAATCCTTTCCCATAATTATTTTCAGAATCCTCTTTTGGATTGTAATTAGGCGCCTCATGTGGGAGTTTGTTGCCCCACCTCATGCTATGATTCCATTGTGGAGCGTAATACTACTTCAGGTTTGATTTGAACCTCTTCAATGAAGATCTGTCATCTTTTGAATGGGACACCATTTTTTAATTACTTTCTGTAGACGAAATGCCTAATTTTCTGAACCAAGGTCTAATCAATTTATTTAGTCACCACGCACCTTTGAGGACTATTAGAGAGGCCAAACCATCTGCTCCTTGGCATACCTATAATATAATGAAGCATATAGCAAGTATAAATCCTTGAGAACCAATGCATCTTGGAAAAGTTATACTGAATTGAGGAATTATACCACAGGATCAATACGCCGGCATATCTCGAACACGTCTTGAAAAGGAAAAATTCAAAAGAGATCTACGACACTCTCAGGTCGCTTGATATTCTCCGGCAGAAGTCAAAACCTAGCATCCCTGACCAACTGAAAAACGTGAACGAAATAATTCGTCAATTCAATTGCATCATTCATACTGACAAATCTGACTTACAATTATCTTTTCTCGATGAAAATAATAATGTCAGAAACGAAACTGATTTCTCTTTCAGTAATGTATCTCCCGAAACTGTTAGAAAATACCTAAATAAAATTAAAAGCAACGCGGTTGGAACTGATCAAATCTTCCTGAGGATGCTTCAGTTGGTACTATCACACTTAATTGAACATCTTACCTTCATTTTAAATTCCGCATTGAACTCGAGTACCTTCCCTTCGGAATGGAAACATGCACTGATTTTCCCTCTGCCCAAATGTAATCTCCCTAGCGATCTTTCTGACTTGAGACCTATAAGTATTCTGCCTTCCCTCTCCAAAGCCCCAGAAATGATCATCAAAGACCATCATCATATACGCCAATCAAATAATAACCCCCCGTAAAATCTGGCTTTCGGAACGGGTATAGTACAACAACTGCACTAATGGCAATCACGGATGATCTTTTCAAGGCAGCGGACCGAGGGCAAACATCGTGTGGTATTATTAGATTATAGCAAAGCATTCGACACCTTGGACCACTCCTTACTCTGCTCCAAGCTCAGATACCTCATGTAAAACCTTGATTAGATCAAAGTTGTCTTACTGTGATAGAATCTATGGACCTGCCCTCCTTAGATACGACCAAAATCGCCTTCGGAGGAAACGAAACTCTTGTATACGATTCTCCTACGGTATCCGCAAATTTTACCATATTAGTGCTGCACTGGAAGACTCTAGCTGGCTGAGGTTGGACGATATTCGGACTCTTCACATACTCTCATTCACACAGAAAATACTTGAAGCCAAAGCTCCAAAATATTTGTTCGAAAGGCTAAACATGGTTTCGTCTATAAACAACCTCAGAACACGCAATAGACACTTATTTGTTATCATCCCTCACTCCTCTGCAATCTTTACCAGAAGTTATTCATATGATGCCGCCAAATTGTACAATCAGCTACCCAATGATTTAAGGTCTTACACGCTATGCAATTTAAAGAAAAATACATACTTTAACTAAGAGATACTCAGTTCTCTTCAAGACGTTGATGACTGCTACCCCCTTTTGGATGTTATTGTTGAATTTACTATAATGTTTTTGCATTGTTGTTCAATCTATCTTAATTTCAAGTTTTCATTTTCATTATTAATATTTTATTTTTATTTTTATTTTATTTTTTCTTCATGGTAAAGTTGAAAAACAGCTCTTGCTGACACTTTGCCATCCATCATTTTCAACTCTGTGTATTATTCCTTGCCACTCTGTACCTTTTTTTATTTTTAACTGAAATGATGAATGAAGCCGCTTTATTATTATTATTATCATTTTGAGGTGTTTTGTATTGAAGTTCTGATAGGTAATATCATAATTGTTCAATTATATGAATATTCCATTTCAGGTTACTGTCTAGATAAACTCCTGAAAATTGTATTGTTTTGTCATACCCTATCTGCAGCACTTCAACCCTGATGATAGAATTTTATTTTCTTATATGGAGGTAGATTCGTTCCATAACCAGTGGAAGGGTACAGTAATGGTGAATAGTTTACTACTAAAAAACTCCAGCACCAGAGAAAATGATTCAATTATTTTTTGTTTCAGATCGAAAGAAACTACTTACTTCTTAGCCACTTCTACGTCGAATAATGCATCAATATAGATTTGAAAAAGTATAGGTCCAAAGAGGGTTCCCGGTGGGACTCCATAACAGACATCGTTCATATTACTCACTGAATATTTGATTTTCACACACTGTTCCCTCCCTTCTATATAACTCTCCATAAGTTGATAGGCTATACCTCTGAACGCGGTTTTTTCAAAAGTTTTCAGTTGGTATGGTATCAAAAGCCCAAGCGAGATCGACGAATATGCATTTCGCAGGTTCTTTGGCATCCTATTTCCGGATTTAAGGGGAGGTTCGATAACGTCAATTTTGGTTAGCTTTGGAAAAGTTCCATTTTGAATGACCACGTTTGCAATATACGTTATGGGTTGCACAAGTTGGGTAGCACATTTTTTCTGTGCCTGCTGTAATATCATCGAGACCTGGCGTTTTGGTTGATTTTAATTCATTTATAACCTTCTCGACTTCATTTTCTTCCACTTCCGTGAGATAGATAGAATGCTCAACTCTTTTTGATCGATATTTTTTGTGTTTTTTTCATTTTATCTGCGAGTTCAGCGCCAATGTTAGTAAAATATTCATAAAATCAAGGAATTATCCTTAACAGTAGTTTCTTCATCTTTAATGAAAATTATGGTGTCAGATTACATATTTCCTTGTATTTTTTTGACGTTCTGATTCTTAGATATCCCATTTTCGTAATAGTTTGTTTTCGCTTTATCAATGAGATAACTAACGATTTTTATATTGCCTGAATTGTTTCAGTGTAGTGGCGTTACTTGGGTTACTTTGTGGTTTTTAAGTAGGAGATTTAAGCCGGTTCTGGCTCTCCCCCCACCACTATGACGTCACGTGTGACCTTGAATGGTTGCAGGTGTGCAATGTGTGTGTGTTTGACCTTGAGATTTGACTTTGAGATTTGTCATTGAGTTTTGACATGGGGTTTCGTCGACTTTGAGATTCGACTTGACCTTGAGTTTGACCTTGAGATTCATAACATTAAGTTTTGACTTTGAGATTTGACCTTGAGTTTTGATGTTGGGATTGTTTCGGCAACCTTAAGATTTGATCTCGATGTTTGTTTGACCTTGACTAAAGTTGTGGTGTAGGCATACATATTCTGTGTAGTCATGACCTTCATGAATCCTTGTACTCTCCAAGCGAGGAGGGCGTTTGTCCTGTGAGAGAGCTAAGAGTGAACTGCGAGTATTGATGAGTGCGTTGAATATCAAGAGAATCTCCTCAAAATCCATACAGATTGCGCATCGCATCGGACTTGTTGTATGGTGGGGGTATTTCACTGAAATATTCCAGGAGAAGAGTATTTCGAATCAGTGTCTCCTCCAGTGAGCTATTGAAAACAAGTTGTTGAAATGTATTCGTGTGATTGTGGTAGAGCTTTCACCCGTAGTGATAATCTTCGTCGACATCAACGGGAAACTTGCCAGGGAGGTCCTTCAGTGAAACGAGTTAAATTGAACAATGGCGATGACTCACCACCTGCACCACTCTATACATGTAATTGT
>JAFIRS010005046.1:0-67293 GCA_018342105.1 Gonioctena quinquepunctata
CCCCTATTGACGTTTCGGAAAACGGCCCGGGTTTAAAAAAATTTGGTTTTGGGTAATTAGTTCGGCTCTATCGATTTAAATTTTTGGGCCGGGTTTGGCGTTTTTTGGTAAACCCTTTGTTTTTTTTAAGGGAAATCCCTTTTTTAATTTTTTTTGCTTTGCATTTTTTTTTTTTTTAATGTTTTTTAACCCCTTTCTCAAAGGGTTTTTTAAAATTCTTTTTTTTTTTTTTTTGTCAAAACATACCCAAAAATTTTAAAACGGGGTTTTTCCGGGCGGTTTTTTGGATTTACAAAGCTGTTTTTTTGGGTTTAAAAATTTTACCTGTTCGTGTATCAGTTATTTTAAAAAAAGTTCTCCATCTGGGGTTTTAAAAATTTTTTAAATATTCCCGTAAAAACAAAAATGATGAAAATTTTTTTTTTTGGATGGGCACCAAAATTATCAAACATTCGGAGCAAGGGGGTTTTTTTAAAATGTACATTTAAAAACCCAAAAAAGGGGGGTTTTTAAAATTTAAAAAAATTTTAAAATTTAAAATAATCCTTTGAATTTTTTTAAAACCCTTTTTGCCCCGAAAACCGGGGAAAATCACCCCAAAAATGGTTTTTTCTTTGTTCTGTTAACCACTAAAGGGGGAATTGATTTTTTTTAAAAGACGGTTTTCAGATACCTGTATGAAAAAAAAACTTGACATGGAAAAGGAAAACCAACCCCCTGCATCTTTGTTCAAATAAAAATTTAAAAAACCCCCTGTTTTTTCTCGTTCATCAAAAATTTTTGGGCAAATCTGTATTATAAAATCCCAACGAAAATTGAAAAGATATGGGACCCTGAAAATTCATCAGATTGGAGGGTATAAAAGTTTTTGCATTTTTCAAACCCCCAAAGATGTTTTCAGGCCCTTTTTAAGTAAATTTTTTTTTAAAACCGGGGGAAAAAATTAAAATTTTTAAAATTTTGAAAACGGTGAGAAGGTTTGGCCCCCGAATGGCTAATTGGGGTGTCCCTTTTCAAAAATGACTTATGGCCTCTTTTCCCCAATCACCTAAAAGAATATTTTTTTAAATTTTTTTAAAATATAATTAAAACTTTCGATTTTTAAAAATTCTCAATACTGATAAAAAATTTAATTAAAGGGCCCCCTTTGGGGGAACAGAAAAGGGAAAATTATTTGAATTAAGTTCCCCCCCATTTTTTGGCAAAAAAAATTTTAAAAAATAATCAATATTTCCGGTAGAATGGAAAACGGTTAAATTTTTCCCCAATTAAAAAAAATTATTTGTATTTGTCGGTAAAACCCCCAAAAAAGAAAGGAAATACTGGGTGTTCCTTTTTTGAAATTCGAAAGTTGATATCAGTTACAAGTACAGGGGGCCCCAAATCAACCTTGAGAATATTCTCAGAGCAAAGATCCCAATCTCCATGGGGGAAACCAAAATTTTTTTTTTCAGATTCGAAACGTAATACCCATCTTTTTTGGGGAACCCCCTAAATTTTTTAAAAACCCCCTTTGTACAATCAGTTAAAATCATCCTATCATTCATCTTTCCAACCCCACTACAAAATTTCCCCATGCCGGGGATTTGCCCCTTGAAGATGAACAATTTCATAAAAATGAAGTTTTGATGAAATTCCCCCCCTTGATTCCCAAAAAATTTTTTTGGTAAAAGGCCAAAACCGTTTTATTATTCATGCATTTTTTTGGAAAATTTTCTATGGACCATTTTTAAATTTAAAAAAAAAAAATATGGCAAATTAACCCTTTTTTTTATAAAATTTAAAAATTTTTTTTTGGGAAAAACTATTTAGGTATATAATCCTGATACTTTGGGGAAAAATTTAATTTTTTTTTCAGGATATTCGATATTATACAGGGTGTTTGTTTAAAAAAAAAAATTTTTTTTTCATTTTTTTTGTATCAAAAAACCCCTGTATGATGGAAATTTTTTCCCTGGGGGCCTTTTAAATACAGGACATTATTTAAAACAAAAAAATTTTAAAAAATTTCGGGGTCCAAATACCCAGTAATAAACTTTAATTGAAGCTATGTTTTACAAAAAAAAAAAAAATCAATGAATTTCTCAAAAAACCCCCAGATGGGGGATAAAAAGGGACCCGAAAATGATCTAAAAGCGAAAACAAAGAAAAAAAGCAAAAATTTATCAGGTGTTCTTTTTTTAAAAAATAAAATTGTTGCTTTTTTTTCAATATAAGCGGCAACTTCCCCGCGGGGAAAAAAATTTCAGTCAATTTTTAAAAAAACTAATTCCAAAAAATTTTCCCCCGAATAACCCCCTTTTCCCGTTCTCCGAAACGTCTAAAAACCCCCCGGGGGTTTTGGGCCCCCTTTAAAAAATATATTTTTAAATTTTAAAATAAAAAAAAGTTCAGCCCCCTACTGATCTTTTTTGGGGGATTTCCCCGGGAAAATAATTTTTTTAATCTTTTTTTTCCCTGAACTCTGACCTCCCTCAAATTTTAAAACAGACTCCCCAAATTTCCCCTTTTTAAAGTCTTTTTAACCCTTTTTTATTTTTAAAATTTTAAAAAAAAAAAACCCTTTTTGTGAGAAAAAAAATAGTGCCAAAAAAGTAATCAAATACCCGTCCACCCCACAAAGAAACATGTTTTTTAACCCGGTGTTATGGGGGACTCCTTATCAAATATTTTAAATATAGCCCTATGAAACTGAAACTGAAGAATTCCAATAAAATAAATCAATTTTCTTTTCCCCCAAAAAAAAAACGGTCGCATTAATGGTAAATTCTTTGACAACTAAAAAATCGATCTTCCCCCTATCATTTGTGTCGGCCCCCCCAATGGGGAAAATTTAACCATTTTTTCCCCGACCAAAATAATAGTCCCGGGGGCGGATAAGACCCGGTCTTTGGAAAAAAATTGGTTTGGGGATATATCATTGGCGGGGTGCCCCGCTAAACAGGGTACTCACCGACTCATTAAATATAATTTTTTTTTCCCAGGGGCGGCATCGTTTGAATCCCCAAAACTATTTTTTAAGATTCTCCATGGGGAAATCTCCCCTCTTTCTTTTCAAACCCCGTCGTCGATCTAATTCAGTGGGGAAAAAAGCTATTTTCGGTTCAGGAAACGACTAGAAGTAAATTTTTTAATTTTTAATTAGCAAAAGGGGAAGTCTCATCTTCCTACCCAAAAAACCCCTAGCCCCCTGATTTTCTAAATAAAAATTAATCAACCTTTGGGAATAAATTTGAAAGTGTAATTCTGAAATCATCTCAGTAATAACTAAATGGGGGAAATTTATTTATCAAAAAGCTAAAAAAAATCATATTGCAACAAAATTAAAAAGCGTAATTTATTCGGAAATAAAACGGAATAATTAAGTTTTAAATTTTTTTTGTGAAACTTCTTTTGGGGGGAAAGAAATCAAACTTTTTTTTGGAAAAAGGGATATGTATGGGGAAAAGAAAATTTTCATTATTGTTTTCCCCTTTGTGAAGAAATTATTGATTCAAAAAAAATAAAATTATTATCAATTTTTTAAAATTGAAAAAACGGTTTTTTTTTAAATTTTCCCTTTTATATTTTTTTCCTTTTTTTTAAATTTTTAATTCAATCTCATCTTGACTTTCTATACATTTTCCCCCGTAAAATTATACCAGGTGTATCAATAGTTGTTTTTTTTAAAAAAAAATACATATATATATATTTTACAAGTCCTAATTGTTTTAAATTTTTGGAAACGGGGGGGGAAAAATTTGGGCTTTGTCCCCTTAAAATTTAAATTCCCTCGCTTCATTACATACTGGGATAAAAGCCCCAAACCGCTCTGGGAAATTTTAAAAAAATTTTTGGTAAAAAAAAAAAGGTAAAAAAAAATTTGAAAAATTGGAAAAAAAATTAAAAAAAGCATTTAAAAGAAAAATCCCCAAATTTTCAGGGTTTGACGGGGGAAAATCAAAACATAAAAAATTTAACAGGGCTGATCTCGGGTATTGGGAAGAAGCAAAAATTTTTTTTTTTATTCAATGGGGATTTTTTTAAAATTGAAAATAAAAACCGACAACGTGGGGACGGGTAGGATTAATAAACCCCCCATTATTATCAGTTTGGATAATTTCCTTTTTAAAATGGTACAAATTAAAGGGGTTTTTTTTTTTGAAATTTTTTGGCAGCTGTAGCAAAAAAAACAGTCAAATAAGTTCCATAGTAATTGAAATTGACAGGAATCCCAGATTTATTTATAGTGGTAAATTAAAATACAATAAATTGGAAATTTAAAAAGGAATTATTTAAACAGTTTAGCAGATTGAAATTACCTGGAAAGAAAAAAAAAATTTTGAATTGTTATCAGAAAAATAGGTGAATCAGTTAGAAATTTTTCCAAAGATTGAAACATCCGCAGCGAAATTACAAAAATTTAAGGAATTAATGGGGGTTTATGATGTATTTAAAACAAAAAATTTGAAAAAAATACCTTGAATTTTGTGATTTGATAGATCCTGTGGAAAAAAGTTTTATCCCCAGTCCTGTCGTTTGAAAAGCCAAAATTAGAAGAGAAAGAAGATTAAAAGACACAACAGCTCAAACCTAATATGAATTTTAGAAATTTCAATACAATAAAATAGTTGTACACATTGAATCTAAGGGCCCTTGAAAGAAGTAAATTGTAGAAAAAAAAATTTGTACCCATCATTTGGAAGAATTTGGTCACATTAATAGATGCCCAAATAGAAATAGCTTTCGGAAAATGAGATATTAATGAATCAGGACCATGGTTTTCCATTCTAAGGAAACAGATTTAGAAAATTTGGAAAAATAAAGAAACCAAGAAAAAGGTTTTCCTATTCAATGGAAAAAATTTGAACTCAGGGAAGAATAACGAACAAGGACGTAGATTTATCAATCAATAAAATAGAAACCGATATCAAATTTTAGAGTAATTGGAAGACAAACAGAAAAAGTTACGCGAATGGAAATAGTCCGAGAAAGTGGAAAAATGTCCGGATAAACAGGAATTTGAATGGAAGAAAAGAAAAGAAAAGTACAACCTACGGTGAAGGTGAAACAAAAAATTTTTTATTTAAAAACGAACATAGGTAATTGGCTAAAAGTTTGGAAGAAATGGGAAAAAGGTTTGAAGACATGCCAAAATGATAAAACAGTGGATTGAATTAACTTTTTGACGAAAAGCTAAATTTCTCGAGTGCACGCCCAAAACGAATTGCCGAGTAATCGAAAATGGATTTTCACGCCATGAAATGAGTTCAGCCGGCTCCGAATCAAATGGAAATGTCCGAAGATAGTAAAGGTTTGAGACACTTAGGTTTCGAGGGAAGCCGATTCAACGGAAAAGTATGGAAAATCGCCTAGGAAGGAAGATAACACAGGTTATCGATTGAACAAATCAAATATGATTGATGATTTGACTGCTGACATTCATTAAACTAGAAAAAAATCGTGAAGATAGAAAATTGCCAAAGGTGGATATTGAAAAATCTATGAAAATCAGCAAGGGTATGGAAAAAACCGGAACCCCCTGTTACACTAGGAAGGATAGTCAAGCGAGACAGCCGGAAAAGTTCAAAGTATAGTCGTAGTGAAAAGAGCCAGATCATTCAAGAATGACACTTTTCCAACCAGAAAACAATGGGAAAAACCCATGATCTGGAACGACCAACATGAATAGTACGCCACTGAAAGTGACAGTCTAAAAGTGAAATTTATTGTCAAAAGAACGAACATTTCTTCCTAACAGAAACAGAGATGGAACGGAAAATTGCCAATGCATTACCACAGCGGGAATGGAGGATATTATGTTCGGAAAATGGAAAAAGAATATACGGATCGGTATAAAAAGTTTTTGATAATGAAAATATTCAGGAAGGTAGCAAACCATATACAGGGAGTATCAGATTCAGAAGATTGAACACATGAATCGACTGAAAATTAATCAGAGAGAGAAAAAATCTCCGCAACTAGAAAATAGGCAAGGAAATATTTTGAAATAAAAGGATGAAGTAACGTTAAACCCAGAGCGTCCTGTATATAGGAAGGATTATTTCCACCTAGGGTGGAATCCAACTCCTAACAATACGGTATATGGAAAAACGATCAAACTTTTTCAAGAGAGAATAATTTGTTGAAAGATATCAAAAGGAATGAAAGTAACATAGTATACAGGGAGAAAATTCCGCCAATTCATAAAAATACTAAGAATCAGAAATATAAGTAGACATATTTTTTACTGGAGTGTAGGGAACATAGAAGAATAGTTAGAATATGGGAAAAAAAAAAAAAAGTTTAGAAGAATAGAACTTCAGGACGAAAGAATAATTTTGCAACAATTGCAAGAAGAAATCCAAGGTAGAAATTAGGAAAACCGATAGAAAGATCAAAGAAAAAGACCGCATGAAAACCTAAAAACACTAGAAGATAGAAATCAACTTGAACCAACCGAAGATGAAGGAGAAAGTATTCCAGAGGATAAATCATAGTTATCAGACTAGAACACGTGGTACATTAAAAAGAGTTTCCATGGATTCATTACAAAGCAAAAAAGTCAGAATAAGTAATTTTCAAAAGCCCAAAATAATCACTTATGAAGTAATAATATTATCAATATTTTTAAACACAGTTGAGATCAAATAGTATAGTAAGCCAAGTATAGATAAATAATTGGAAATCATGAAATCTTGCCAAGTATACATAAGCACGTATCGAAAATGTTAGTCAAAGAAATTGAAACATCCTGTAAATTTTGCAGAAATAAATATTGATGGGACTTTCTACCTGAACCATAACATACCGCGTACCATTGGAAATATCGTCAAATGATGGAAGGGGAAAAAAAGTTATCTAGTGTCGGTTATTCTACATGAGAATCGGACTTTTGAGTAAAGCATAGACAGTAAGAGAAATTGTGTGTATTTCCTAAAATTGGGAAGGACTGTATAGACATTAATAAAGTATTAATATAACGGTTATAATTCTCTACCGAGAAGAGATTTTGTATGTAATTAAAAAGTGTTACCTTGATAATGACTAAAATGAAATAACATTAATTAAAAGTAAAAATGTGCGAAAAATATCTTTATAATAAAGAACATTTTAAAATTATCGTTAACAATTACGGATAATATAATATATTTTTGAACTATAACTGAGTTCAAATTAATGTTATCAGCTTATAGTTATTTACTGGCATCGTACTGCAATGGAGAGTTTGAACTGTTAATCCAATTAAGTTCACAAACCCAAGGATGAATGGATATTCAAGCCCATAGTCAAGTGCCGAGTTGAGGACCCCAGGAAACCTCATCACAAATTGTGCAAGGGTGCACAATTATCAACTAATTAGAATGTTGGACCGTCCCTTTTTCCCACTGGAGAAAGTTGGACTACCACTTCACTGGAACTTTTGAAAAAATGTCAGGTGACATTTTGCATCTCAGAAGGAGTCGATAATCCTGTCAAATAGTTACTACACGAAGGGTGGCTCGAAAAACTAAGGAACAAGGCCGTTTACTTCACTGGAGCAGGTGGAACTAAGTCATATTGTTTACAGATATTGTTTTACAACATCCCTAGTCGAAAAGACAACATAAGGTCGCTGGAGAATTTCAACCTGATTTCCTTAGACCACAGACAGTCTCTATCACAGCAGGTGATGACAGGTCATATCTACAGGGTGGCGTTCCATTCAGAAGCCAGACCGTCTCAGAAGACACTGGCTTGAAGGGATCTTTATTGAGAATATATAAAGATTTGCATGTTAAAGATAGTATGTTAGAATAGTAATTATATAGTAGGGATATTGTTGACCATGTATGTAATATTAGGTGCATGATTGAATAAGGTAAAGGTCATATGTTACCATGGTATTATCCAGTAAAATTTATTTAGTTTTGCTCATGGTATGTTAAAACAATTGTCAGAGCCATAACAAAGTTGAGATCAATACCACTCTCTACCCAAGATATTGGGGTCATGAAAAAGTATCAATTGGAATTGATACCTTTTAAATGGAAAAGGAGGTTGTTATGGCACTCCTTATCAAGTATTTTAAATATAGCCCTATGTAAACTGAAACTGAAGAATTCCAATAAAATAAATCAATTTTCGTTCGAAATAAAAAAACGGTCCATTAATAGTAAAATTCATATGACAACTCATAAAGTCGATACTTCCTCTTATCATTTGTGTCGGCACCTCAATCGAAATTCCAACCATATTTTCAGACATTCATAACTAATGGTACGCCGGACAGATGAATGACCGCGGTCTTTTGAAGCGATAATAGGCTTGGTGATATATCATGGCGGCGTGTCAACTCAAACGGGTACTCACCGACTCATTAAATATAATTTTATTGTTCTAGGGCGGCATTGTTTGAATACCAACACTATATATATAAGATTCTCCATAGAACTTCTCTTCTCTCATTCAGAATCCAGTCGTCGATCTAGTCAGTCAGTACAAAGCTAGTTCGGCTTCATTATGAACGACTAGAAGTAAAGTTTAATTTCAATTGGCGAAGATGAAGTCTCATCTTCCTACGCGAAATAAGCGTAGACTCCGTAGAGTTTATCTGAAGTAGCAAATTAATCAACCATATGCAGAATCATTGTGAAAGTGTAATTCATCAGAAATCATCTCAGTAATAACTAAATGAAAGGAATTAATATTTATCAAGAAGCTAAATAATCATATTGCAACAAGTGAACGCGTAATATTATTCGGAAATAAAACGGAATAATTAAGTCTTAATTAAACTATTGTGTATTACTTCAGTGGAGGTAAGAAATCAAACTGTTTATTTGGCAGAGGTATATATGTATAGTATAAGTTTTTATTATGTAATAATATTTTTCAAAAAATAAAAATCAATTGTTTAAAATAACTGAAGAACAGTTATTTTAATTGTCAGCTCATATTGTTTCTCATTTTTAATTATTGTTTATTCAATCTCATCTTGACTTTCAATACATTTTCTCAGTAAATTATACCAGGTGAATCAATAGTTGTTTTATATTTTAGAAAATACATATATATATATATATATTATTACAAGTCCTAATTGTATTATTATTTCGAAACGATTTGAGATTGGTCTTTGTACTGTCAAATTAAGTTCCCTCGCTTCATTACATACTGGGAGAAACAAGATCTCAAGCCGCTCTGGGAAATTGTTCCGTTATTGGTCAATAGACTGATAACACTCAGTATGTTATAACAAAAGGTGGACAGGTGTGGGTTTTTCAAAAGACACACCCTGTACGTCTTATATCATGAGGCTAGGAACTCCTGGATGTTACTTATGCTCCTGGAAATGATGTGATCCTTGCACCTGTTAGTCAGTAATGATAAAAGGCACTTTCTACAATTGTTGGGCAATTTTAACTTTAACACTTTTGACACTTTTTGCCTCAAATACTCCACTGTGGGCGTATGTCTCCGAATTAGTGAATTACTGAATAACTTGAGAAAATGTATTTGCTTTTTATTTGCAAGAATCTTTACGTATCCAAGTCAATCTTTTCAAAACAATATATTCGTAGTTTACTTTATTTCCAAAGAGAATTCATTTCGGAAGATTATACTTCCATCATTTGCATCACGAATACAAATAGTTTAAAAAATGGTCACCATGAATAAAATAATAAATGGACAAAGGACAAATTTCGTCATCTACACTTTATATATATGTTAGGAATAGAAAGGTGAAAACAAAAGTCATCGTATTCATACGAGGCATAGTGAAAGACTCATATGAATACGATAGATTTGTTCTCACATTTTCATTATTATACACAAATCAAGAGAAAATATAATAATAACATATATGTAAAGTGTAGATGAAGAAATTTGTCATCAGTCCATTTGTTTATTATTTTATTTATGGTGACCATTCGTTAAACTCTTTGTATTCGTATTGATGATGGAAGTATAAATTTCCGAAATGCATACAAATAAAGTAAACCACATATAAACTGTTTTCGTCGAGTCCCTCCCCCCTTAATTCCATTTTTCTATCCACTAAACTCAGTAATATGGACCACTTCCCTTTTTTTACGTACCCGTTTATATTCGGTACGATTTGGCAAATAAGGCATTTTCCTAAATTGGTTTATTCCTGCTACCTGTCTACTTACATCTTTTTCCGTTTTGGTACTTAAAGAAAAATCGGATGTTATTCATGTGTCCTGGTCTTATATCCACATACTCGCGGTAAACATTCAAGTGAAGTAGAACCAGAAATCTAAGAAGGTCGTAAATCAATATTAGCCGACGACCCTCATTATTACATATTGCTCGAAATATTGATAAGCAATAAAAGTGTGTGTCTCTTCAAAAATTCCCAGATCCGGATTAAAATATATCATGAAATAGTTTATTAGATAATAAAAAATCTCGTAAGGTTGATTCAGAACCCTTGGTAAGGATGTGTTTCAATGTGAGTAAATAATATAATATATAAACTTAAACAACTGAGAAAAACACTCTATTTACCAAATCTTAAAACAGTATACTACGCACTTGTTGAATCTCGTCTAAGATACGGTATTGTCAGCTGGGGAGCAACCATGCCTAGTCATTTAAAACAGGTGGAAATACTCCAAAAAAAATCTTAAAAGCTATTCATTTTAAAGATATGAAATACAGCACAGATCTACTGTTTAAAGAAGCAAATGTTATGAATTTGAGGCAACTGTATATTTTTAGTTTGGTAATTTACCTATTCAAAAATCGTTCTAATTCAAACATTATATATCAGCAAAAAACAAATTTTAAAAAACCCAAAAATAAGGAACTAGACATTTTCAATTTATAATTTTTTTAATTTCACCATCTTCCGTCTTCAAAGGATATATAAGAACTCTTGATGCCTAAAACATTAAAAAAAACGAATTCTAAAAAAAAAAACAAACAAAAATTTTAAAAATATATAAATATAAATATATATACACACGATGAATAAATAATGTACAACATATACATATATATGTATATATATATATATATAAAATCTCAATACTGGTCAGTGTACCCCATGCTCAACCTTGACGGTCTTAAAGGGTGCACTGATCAAATTATATGTACCTATATATACTTAGCTGTAAGTTTACTGTAACCCATCGTTTCGTTTAGTTAAGTTTACTCTTTTATCTATATTGCCCTATATAATTATTGTATTGCTCAAACTAAATAAAACACATTATTATTATTATTATTATTAATAATAAAATTTATTTACTAATGGGCTATTAACGAGATTATAGCGATAATGGTCTATTTACGGTTACAAAATAAATTACCTACCAGATTTGAAAAACAAGACTGTTTTGAGAACTGACCGCTTTCCAATCTCAGAAATAAAAGGGGAAAGTTAAACAACATTTAGTCATCACCTACCTGATATTCCGTGTGTCAGTTGTGTCTATTTTAAAGTGTCTATTCGATTTTTGTGTCTGAAAAATGTGGCGTCCATGAGCTCATCCTGAAGCTAGTACTTCAACTGGTGGTCGTAGTACCACTAGTCGACGAATGTTACACCCTCATGAGAAACAAATTATATTGAATGTTTATACTTCCCTTCTGGAACGTGGAATGTCCAAGGATCAAGCTGTGCAAGGAAGTGCTTCTTTAACAAAAACACGGTATTTCATGGTAAGTAACCCTATTTTAAGAAGAAAGAAACGAAAATTATCTGGCGGTTCAAGGAAACTAGATGGCTGTGATGTAGATATAATTCGAAAAACAATATATGCCTTGTATGAAGGGCAAATTGTGCCTACATTAGATATTTTAATGCAACGGCTTAAAAAGAATGAAACTGGTATCCAGTGTTGCAAAGAGACTTTGAGGAAGTCTCTTTTACAAAACGGATTTAACTTTAACTAACTCACTAGTTAGATTCTGTGCGCCTTAAGAAATGGAAATTTGAATATTTATTGGCAATAAACGAATTTAGAGAATATGGTAGAACAGTAGGGTATTTCGATGAAACTTGGTTCGATACACACAATATTTCAAACAAAAGTTAGGTAGACTCATCTGACTTGTGCCAAACTAATGCGCCGTCTAATAAAGGAAAACGCATAACGATAATTCACGCAGGAACCGAAAATGGTTTTATACCAAATGCGTTGTCTTTATCGGCAAAGAATATCAAGGACTCTTCAGTCGATTATCATGATGATACTACAGCGGAATTATTTGAAGACTGGTTCCAAAATAAACTCATACCAAATATTCCACCCAACAGTATTATTGTCATGTCGAAGACTAGATGAAGCACCATGTTCAAATGGCACCAAAGCCACTATACAAGAATATATGTTAAATAATGATATGTACTATGAGAAGTACACAAGAAACAGTTACTAGAAGTTTTACGCAGTTATTCGATAAAAAAGAAATATTTTCGATATTCATTGGCTGAAAGCTTGGGACTTCCTCCTTATCACTGTATGTTTAACCCAATTGAATATATATGGCATCAGCTTAAGTCAGCAGTTCGAAGAAATAATACTTCTCCAACCTTAAGTTCAACTGTGGTAGCTCATATTCAAACAGAAACTGCAAAAACTCCTGATAGCAGCTGGGCCAAGTATGTTTCCCATATTACAAAGGTGGAAAATCCATATATGGATATATAAAAAATTCCCAAAGAAAAGTTTATTATCGATTTGGATGATGACAGTTGAACTGATCTTCGGGAGTAATTTTGTTTATAAATACCTTTTATCGAGAAACCGAACTTTTTATAAAGTATAAAGTTTGACATTTTACATTAATTAGCTATATCATATATTATTATATAATATAATATAATTTTATATATATATATATGCATATATATATATATATATACAGTGACCGGCAGAAAGTACGCATCATATGGGGAAATTCTTTTATCAATAAATTTTGACGAATATCGATATGTGCAATCGCTTCTGCATAAAAAGCAACCCCAAAAGACGTTGTACAGTGCCGTTCGTCTTTTCGTGTTTGGAGGAAAATTTGAAAAAATTAAAAATTATGCTTCAAAACACACTTAGTTGGGTAAATATCGAAAAATGTTATTTGAAAAAGTTGTTCAGAACGTTATTTAATAGCTATGTACAAGTTTTGAAATGAATCTGAGATAAAAAAATAAAAATAAATTTTTTGCCATAATAAAAATTTCAATTTGGAAAAATACATTTTAGACAAAGAAACTCATTAGTAAGGCCAACAGTGATATTTTAAATGATATTTTGTAAATATTCGCAGGCTTCTTCTATTTTATTCGGAAAAAAATTGAAATCTATGGATTTGCCATGTATTCAGCTGCTTCATAAGAGGTCACTGAAATATCCCCAGGACATTATAATCCCGATACTGTTCATTATCAATGAAGATGGTTCTTTGTCAATAATAAACAGTATGTCCTGAAGATATTTCTGTGACCTCTTATGAAGCAGCTGCTTTAAAATTTTCTTCGAATAAAATAGAAGTAGCTGGTGAATCTTCTCAAAATATTATTCAAAATATTACTCCTGGGCTTTACTAATGAGTTTCTTTGTCAGAAATGTATTTTTCCAGATTGAAATTTTTTTAATGGCAAAAGTTGATTTTTATTTTTTCATCTCAGATTGTTTACCAAACTCGTACATAGCTATAAAATGTCGTTCTCAACAACTTTTCCAAATAACATTTTTCAATATTTTCTCAAATAAGTGTGTTTTGAGACATAATTTTAAAAAATTTTGAATTTCCCGCCAAACAAGAAAAGACGAACGGCACTGTACAACATCTTTCGAGGTTTCTTTTGATGCAGAAGCGATGTCATGTATCGACATTTGTCAAAATATTATATTAAAAATTTCCCATATGATGCGTACTTTCTGCCGGTCACTGTATATATATATATATATATATATATATATATATATATATTTATATAAATATATATTCATAATCATATATTATATATAAATAAAAAATTCTCAATTATATTCAAGCGATTTTTCTATAAAACAAAATTTAATGGCTAGAGCAGGTACAACTCTGCGTAGAATCCACCGCCTGCTGATAACTTAAAACGAAATACACTACTGTTCTACCATATTCTGATTCCATTATGATTTTTCTGCTACTAGTGAGTTATTTAAATTTAAATCCGTTTTGTAAAAGAGACTTCCTTGAAGTCTCTTTGCAACACTGGATACCAGTTCCATTCTTTTCAAGTGGTTGGTGATTAACGACCTTCTTAGATTTCTGGTTCTACCATACAGAAGAACATCGATCAACCGCCACTCGCTGTTATCCGTCATCCGCGAACTGAGATATTGTCTATTGGCGATAGAAAATAAGATCTGAGCGCCAACTATAGGAAGACGAGGAACTGAGAATCACGGATAAGTGTATTCATTATACCTCTCTGAAAACATTATATTTACATGCTTATTTAGCGCACCGAAAGTGGGCTTTTTCCGTGGGCCCGCACGGAAAATTTTACGGTGCGCTAGTGTCATTAGCTGCCTACTTACATGTCAAAATAAAATAATATGTCATTGACAGTTCTCTAGAAATCGCAAATTGTTTGTATATTTCCTTAGCAACGGGGTAAATAACGCTTGTTTTGTGACTATATTTGGATTCTTTCAGTGGAAATATTTCAAAATGATCACACCAGAGGAAGAAATATCACGTGAAGCAGCAAAAGTAAGTGCAGAATTACTACCCAAAAAGTCACGTGAGAGATATGAAAACCAGTATCGTCTATTTTGCAACTGGTGCCAACAATAGAAAGTGATGATATTCTTCTCGTTTATTAGTCAGAAAAAAGCAAATCCATGAAAGCTTCAACTTTATGGAGTCAATTTTCAATGTTAAAGAGTTGTCTGGCAGTAGAAGAAAATGTAAATGGTAATAATTTACCAAACACTACTGCATTTCTCAAACGAGAAAGTGTTGGTTACACACCGAAAAAGTCCAAAGTATTAACTGCTGACCAAATCGCCAAATTCATACTTGAAGTACCAGACGAGAAGTGGTTATTAAGTAAAGTAATTTCAATATTTGGCGTATTCGGTGCCTGCCGAAGAGATGACTTGATTCTTCTGACTTTGGAAGACGTGGAAGATAGTATTCCTTCGAGATGGCAAAAATCACAACAAATCATGAAGTTTCACAATTACAAAGGAAGGATGTCCCTTTGATCCATGCACTTTTCATCGTAAATATATTAATCTAAGACCTACACACATGAATAGTAAAAGATTAGTTATTGCGTATCGTAATGGTAGATGTTTTGCTCAACATGCAGGGTGTCATACAATCAGTGGTACAACAAAGCAGATTGCTGAATATCTGAACCTAGAAAATCCGGAAGATTACACTGGATACGGCTTGAGACGATCTTCAGCATCCATATCAGTCGGGGGCGGAAGATATTTGCTCACTTTAAAAAGGCGTGGAGGTTGGCGTTCCTCGACTGTGGCTGAAGGCTACATCGAAGAATCGGTAAGCAGAAAGATTGAAGTTTCTCGTAAATTGTTTAGCCATTCAAGAACAGTAAAAACAACGCCAACATCAGAATACAATGCAGTGGGGAGAAATCAGAAACTGAATACTTTTACTAATATAGTAGCACCTTCGACTTTATCAACTAGAGTTATCGAAAATGACTTCCCGTGTTCGACTGCGCCTCCCACGGGAACTTGTCGCGCACGTACGGAAAAAGCCTATTTTCTCGACTCCTAATGGAATATACTATTTCGGGATTGCACGGGTTTATATGGAGTTCTGGTTACCGCTCCATCTATTTTCGAACTATTTGTTGAAACTAGCTATTTCTTCCAGTGAAAAGTGATTGTGTTACAATTGGAAGACTTGAAAGAACGTTTTGGTAAAGTGATTTGGAGTATTTTATCTCCGATTAGTTTTCAATGCTTGTTGTTTGTTAAAGTTTGAGGTTATTACACGCTTTATATTAGCCTCACTTGTATGTTTGTTTGTTTGTTTGTTTGTTTGTTTGTTTGTTTGTAACCGACTCCTTTGGGCGCGATTTTGACCCACTTTCAGACGTCCGAATGATTTGAAATTTGGCAGGTGTACATAATTCCGGTGACAATGCATCAAGAAATTTTTGTGTGAAGAAAAAACAAAATGGCGGCTCCAATATGGCGTACGAGTTTTGTTATTATGATCCGATTCGCTTCAAAATTGGTATCCAAAGGTTTTTGTGGTCGGAGATCATGATTCTTCTGTCAGAATTGAAAAATTCAAGATGGCGGCTCCAAAATGGGGGACGAGTTTTGTGATTATGGTCTGATTCTATTCAAAATTGGTATGTGTGGGTTTTTGGGGTCGAATTTTATGATTCTTTTGTAAAATTGAAAAATTCAAATGGCGGCTTAAAATGGCGGCCGAGTTTGTGATTATGTCTGATTCTATTCAAAATTGGTATGGGGGTTTTTGGGGTCGAATTTTGATTTTTTAAAATTTTTGGTCTGATTCTATTCAAAATTGGTATGTGGGGGTTTTTGGGGTCGGAGATTATGATTACCTAATTTGATAAGATCATTCCATTTTTTAATTGAAAAAAAATAATAAAAATAATAGTTTAAAAAAAAACTAAAAAAACACGCTTTTATAAATAAACCACACTAAAAAATAGGAAATAAATAATAGTTTGAAAAGACTAAAAAACACGCTTTTATAGAAAATCAGACTAAAAAAATAGAAAATAAGAGAAAAAATTATTTTATTTAAAAAAAAGCGTGGGGTGCATGGTATCAATAATTATATAGTACATTACACACCAAGGCGATACCATGCACCCCACGCTTTTTTCCAAATGAAATAATTTTTTTTCTTATTTTCTATTTTTTTAGTCTGGTTTTCTATAAAAGCGTGTTCTTTAGTTTTTTCAAACTATTATTTATTTTCAAAATGAAACTTGGTTCAAAGGATTTCTTCGATCACCTGAAAACTTCGAACGATTCCCGATGTATCACCGAGAAAGAAGCAGTTCTTAACGCAAGATATATAATTTTATGTGGGAGGATGAACTCTGATCATGACAATATCAAAATGTATGCCCTTTGCCTTCAGACTAGTGCTCTTTCCTCAGAACCACATCAAATAGATGGAACTTCAAGATGGAAGAGCCTTGATTGATACATTCTCATTGTTCTTGCAAAGCAGAATATAATGGGAAATGCAAGCACATATCAGCTGAGTTGATATATTGTAAGTAGGAGATTCAAGCCGGTTCTGGGTCTCCCCCCACCACTATGACGTCACGTGTGACCTTGAATAGTTGCAGGTGTGCAGTGTGTGTGTGTTTGACCTTGAGATTTGACTTTGAGATTTGTCATTGAGTTTTGATATTGGGTTTGGTCGACTTTGAGATTCGACTTGACCTTGAATATGACCTTGAGATTCATAACATTAAGTTTTGACTTTGAGATTTGACCTTGAGTTTTGATGTTGGATTTGTTTCGGCAACCTCAAGATTTGATCTCGATGTTTGTTTGACCTTGACTAATGTTGTGGTGTAGGCATACATATTCTGTGCAGTCATGACCTTCATGAATCCTTGCACTCTCCAAGCGAGGAGGGCGTTCATCCTGTGAGAGATAGGAGTGAACTGCGAGTATTGATGAATGTGTTGATGTTCAAGCGCGCACTGACCTTCACACTTCCATCTACTGGAAATGGAGTGGGGATGTCTCTTATAAAAATGTGTGGAGTCGTTGATGAGAAATCAGATGTTAGATAATATCATCAGAGTGAATACAGAGTACGAGAAGTTTCTCAATTCAGTGAGTGTATTTTTTATAAGGTGAAATAATCTATATTTTTCATACAGTCTTACTATGTCTTTTCTTCCAAAAGTTGTAGATTTGAAGAGAATCAATTCTTCAATAATTGAAAAGAGGGTGGGAGCTTTTGAACAAAGACCAATATCATCATTACCCATCGGTAAAGCTTTCAACATACTTGGTATGACGATTTGTATAACCCGATATGGGAGATCTATTCTAATGACATTACGTGATGATAATGATACTTTATTCAAATCATGGTTGTCAAAAAGTATTTCGGATGAATTCAATGCGGACGATGTCAGTTGCATAAATGCTTCAGATTTCAAATATACAATAACATATTTGGGTCAGAGTCCACAAGTAGCAGGGAGTTTGAGAACTCGACCTCTAGTAGAATTCAACTACATTAAATGATAATATTGTTTATATGTTAATAGTTAGGATATAGTGATTTTATGTTGAATATAGATATTTCTCCATTAAAAAATAACATTCAGTGTAGAAGTACTATATTTGGAGCATCACATTTTTCTCATGTAAGTAAAATTATTTGAATGTCAATGGAATATATTAACAATTCTTTTTTCGTTTCAGTTTTCAATATGTGGATGCATTACTCGAGTCAATGTTGGACGGAAGCCATGGACATCAATACAGCCATCGATAGATTGAACTCCTACTTGAATGCTTTAAGTCAAGATGTCCTCCATGCTACAGTCTATGATTTGAATGTTTGCTTCGATGAAGATGAAATCCAAAGATGTGCACATTTATCCGAGAAGTACGTCAAGGGTACAATACTTTGTGAGGAATTCAGCCAGGGAGCCTTAAACTTGCAACAATTCTGTGAAGAAATGATCAAATTGGATCTGGAAGGATTTCTCCACACCCTTTTACCATTCCTACCTGATGACATCATCGAGAAATATCAACTATATGATGAATATGATGATGAATATGATCATGTAGATATTTGATATGAAATAAAACATATATTTACAAAATCTTGTTTATTTATTTTCCATTACACATAAACATTATTGATATACTTAAAAATATTCAGATATAGTACAAAAATAAAATATTGAACATTTCAAAGTGAATTACGAACAGAGCCATCAATGCATTGTAAGTCAAGAAGGTATCGTGTATAATGAGTGCATAGACTTTGGTGTTGGCTGGAAATTTATTTTTCTTGTTTCGAACCCCAAGCTGATATCCACTGTAGATGATTTTGTAGCATTCGGTTGATGTAAACAATCAATGATGAACAGGGATTCTGTTGAAATGCTTCAAGGTCCAGGTTCCAACGCTCATATGGGTAGACTTCAGAGTTCAAATTTTCATAATAACTATTGAAAGCCTCATTATAAATAGAATTTTAAGCAGGTTCCAACGCTCATATGGGTAGACTTCAGAGTTCAAATACACTCGGATGTTATTAATGTCAGCATTTATGAATTTTGTCACATCCAGTGCTCTGTTTTCGGATGCAGTGGTACTTTGAAAACCAATAATTATGAAGCGAGGTGTTTCCAAAGTGTTGGTTGTTTTTATTGCCCATATGTCTGAAGATGTGCTACGCAATGAGGGTAATTCATAAAGATCCCACATACGATAAGCCAACTTGATTTTTGAATTCAGACCACTCTTATTTATTCTACTGAATAATTTGAGCTTCTACTTGTCATCGGGCACAACATGTTTTATTTTCCATTCAATCTTTGTAATTTCCAAAGTGGCATCAACTTCTCCAATATATGAATTCTTGAACGAACGAGCTATAATTAAAATCAGTTCTTGTTTTGCATTAAGAATGCTCTTCTTATAATCCTCAGCAAAACCATCAAATATTTCAGAGGAAGTTTTCCACTGAATAAATGACTGGGTGCATCAATGATGTGTTCTTTTGTGTCGGAAAGTCCCCATCCAGTTGTCAAAAGCATGTGAGAATGCGATTGACCAAATGAAACCATATTCTTCATTGTGGATGTTATGCCTGGTTTTCGAACAACGGCAACTTGCTCACCACCCATTTCATAGCGGATCTCATCGAAGAGGAATGCCAAAGCATTGTTGGAAAGATAGCATACTTTGTTCACTTCTTTTGGAATGAATTTTCCCTCAATGTAAATGAAACTGTCGGCAATGTCCAGTATTACATCTTGATTGTTGATTGCAATTCGGGTTTCATCTGAATTCTTGAACAATGGTGATCCATACGGCTTATAGGTATGCTCGTGCAGACTTATGAGAGAATGATCGACCACTGGTTCATTGAAAATATTCAACTTGTCACTGTTTGCTTCGAGTACCATTTTATTGTCGAATTCGGAGTCCAATCGATTTTAGAAAATTAAGATCTTTCGCTGACAATGTATGTCTTTGTCGTTCAGCATACACTTGTGGAATGACCTTCTTCCTGGCAAAGCTTTTCTTTTTGACGATATTTGATGAATGACGATCTTTGTTTGGTGAAAATATTTCGTATTCACTGTTTTGTCGTTTGTTGTAGCAAAAACCCATTACATTCGTTATTGTAATTTCTTCAATTCCAATATGACAACTATTTCTTCCACACTACCGAAATCAATGAGATTATTTCGATGATCCAATATGCGCAGAGTAATGTTGTCGATGAACTGACGTCCTTCGGACTGATGGGCATATAAATAATGTTGTTTGGCTCTTTTGTTATATTATAACCCGGCTCAACATCAACGTCAAATGAAAAAGAATATGATTCTCTTCGTCATTTATGTATGATCCTGAAATGATATTGCAATCAATCGAATGAGTCTCACGGGTACAATATTCACAGGAGATGTAGATTCATGCATGCGATTTGCACTGAATTCTTTCTTCTCGAATCCCAACAGGGATGCTATTGAGTTTTCATGTTTCAGGTTCACCACATACTTTGATTGCATCATACATTTGAATGTATTATTGTTTGCTCGGAGGCTGAACAATTCATCCAATGTGGTGTCATCATGTTTCGCGCCATGAAATACATGGAATTCAAGTTCTCGTTGGATAACAGCATTTATTTCTTCTATCTCATATGCGCCACTTGGAATTTCTATCCTATGTATCATACTGAGTGTAGTTTCCTCTAAAGGGATGGCAACAGTGATCAAGTTGTTCTTTTCCGTGATGTTGTGGATTGTGTTGCATCCATAGAATCCCAAAAGCCCCAATCCATAACGGCTATTCTTATCCAGCTCAATGGGTGGGTAGAAGTCTGCACTCAAGACACTGGTTCCAACAGCTTGTAGCTCGAACTTTCGTGACATGACTGATTGCATTCATATGATAACAAATCATTTTATTGTTGTTCACAACACATGTGAAATAATTTTCTTCGTTTCCTCGGCGGCATTGTGTGTCCCAATTCAACTTGATTGTTATTGGCGCCAATATTACAATCATCGATGGTGCAATAACAACAAAATAGTTTTCGAGGTATGGGTCCATCATTCACATCACTGGAATTTGATGTTCCAACACTTGCATTGTCCATATGATGTTCATAGCAATATTTATATTTTAAAATATCAATATCCTCCTGAAGGTGTTTGGGAAGTATTTCCCAAACCGATCTATTCATTAGCTGCACAAGTAATCATGACCTCTTTGGGCATATCCGCAAGTTGACCTTTACTCATTTTTTCAAGCTGCGTAATCTTGAATATGCGATGAGGAATGCCCCATTCTCTTAATAGCCTCTCGATCCATTTCTGGCGTGAAATCCATTTTAGCTTTTCGGGTGATTGGAAGAGAGTAAACTCCAAAACTGTCGAAATATGACTGCATGCGTACCTTTCCGGAAGTAATGGACCAACTCCACTGGTGGGGTAAATCTCCAAAACTGTCGAAATATGTTGCAACTCTTCCAATTTTCCTGTATGCCACCCAATGTGTTCCTCGACCGCTGAATCCATCCAAATTGATGATGGCTGTTTCATGATTACGTGGTCCTGAGGTTGGCAAATTATCACGCATGAACACACCACGAAAGTGTGGAATTTTCAATTGTGTGGCATAATATGTAAGATCTATATCTGTAGAGAGGTTTAAGAGGTGGGCATCAATTAGTTTTGATGTATAGGGTTTGAGATAGATACCGAGGCCTTTGCGATATGGTTTCAAGAATAAACCACTACCCTTTTTCCTAAAGCTATCGCCTCCATCTTTCTGTTATGATGTTTTACCTCTTTCAGATCATTTCTGCTCGCACTTGCCGAATTTATAGCTCTGCTTATACCTGCAGCAGCACCAGCCAAACTACCAATGCAGATAATCCGGCAAAATTGGTATCAATGGTAAAATTCCACCAACTTTAGGAATAGGTATTATGCGAGGTGTGCGAATTTTTTTCTTTCCGCCTGCTGCCTTCAAATATTTACGTGCTGCTTTCAATGCCATTGTTGTGGCCATCTTTCTATTGTTTGTCACGAATTGATTACCTCCAGCTTTATGTAATTCATCCCGAACTTTTCGTACAATTCCTGCCCCGAATGCTACTTTTCTGATTTTATTTCGCCCATTTTTCTTCAATGCTTTATTTTTTCTCCTTCGTTGTTTGACATTGTTCACATCACAACCCATACCGAAACGCCTTTTCGCCTTCATTATGTTGGTGACGAGTAGAGCGGCTGCTCTCTCACGAATGCTTGCGTCCTTCGATTTGACCCTATCCCAAGCACTGTATTCAAGTTGTTTGTCTGCTTTATGTCTAGCTTCAATATCGTCGAGATTCTCCGAGTATTGAATGTCGTGTGTTTACAGGCCCTATCGAATATATTGATGCCTGGATCGTTTGCGTGCCAATCGTTTTTGTAATTTAGTTCCGGGTCCACAATATTGATATCCTCAGGTAAATGCAATTCAAACGGCAATTTATTTATTAAAGAATTCACAAATCCTCGACCTTTTTTTTTATTATTCGATCTGTTGTTTTTACGTCTGCTCCGTGTGGTGGTAGACATTTAAATGAAACATATCTCACACATCTTGCACTAATAAGTTAATAAGTGTCGAACCGTCAAACAATGCGCATTGTCAAGCAAAAAGAAGAGTTTGCAGTAGATAATTTGGATGCGAAAATCGGGACTGGATTAAATGGAGCGAACTCATTGAGACATGGCCCACTACTTCCATCATCTGTTCGCTCATTAATCATCGGTCCGTCAAATTGTGGAAAGACAAATGCCATGATATCTCTACTGACACATCCACAAGGATTGCGATTTGCAAACGTTTATCTCTATTCAAAGTCGTTGAATCAACCGAAATATGAATACTTGCGCAATGTGTTAGCCAATAAAGGATTGGGTTTCTTCACATTCAGTAATAATGCAGACATTGTGCAACCCTCTGATGCCAAACCAAATTCAGTGTTCATTTTTGATGATGTGATTTGCGAAAAGCAGGATATTATCCGATCATATTTTTGTATGGGACGCCATAAAGATGTTGATTGCTTCTATCTAGCACAGACCTATTCACGAGTCCCCAAACAGCTAGTGCGTGACAATACCAACTTCATCGTCATATTCAAACAAGACGAGATGAACTTACATCATATTTTCTCTGATCACGTCTCGCCCGATGTCACATTCAAAGAATTTCAAATGATGTGTGTGAATTGCTGGGATGATCAATATGGATTCCTTGTCATTGATAAAGATCGAAAAGTATGTGATGGACGATATCGCAAAGGATTTGATAGTTTCATATATCCTTGATATCTCAATTTAAAATACTCAAACGTTCATTGAACTTCAGTGAGATCACTTCAATATAAGTGGTGGTGTGTCAAGAATTGGAAATAATGAACATTTCGAGAGATGAATGTGCAGAAGCTGAAATGGTTACGAAACGTCAACTAGTTGAAGCGACGGAGGCTGTACGACAAAATTCTTGTCTATCAAATAAATATGGAGGACAAGATAGCACTTGAAAAATTGTATGATCCTATAACAAAACCACTCAATGTACTTTCTTCTGCAGCTACTGTGAAACCACCTACATCTTTCATAAACCGCTCCATCCCAATGAGCACTCCAATTGGAAAACGACATTCTTTCAGTAGTGATGTATCATTGTCAGACATTGAGAATGAAACCATCAAAGATGGAAGAATGGCAGCAACTACATTATTCGAAACACCCTCTTCATCGTCAATGGGTTCAACAAATTTGGAATCGTCCAGTGTTGATAATATTAAGAAATTGGGGGAACACGTGAAAAATCTTTTGAGTGGACACAATGCATATGATACAAATTATGGTATACGAGTAGAACCTTCAACAAAAAAATTAATCATGGGAAATCTAGAAGTACGCTTTGGTGGTGGCAACATTTCCTTTTGGGATGGGGCAATACAAGTACGTCAATTTCCTGGCAGTTCAGATTTATATAACTTGATATTCCTCAAGGAACCTCCTGCTGTAGATGATGGGAGAATACAACAAACTTATATTGAAATACTGGATCTAACAAAAGCATTGTACAAGAAGAATCAGGTGCAAAATGGAATAAAATATAGAAAATCTAAGAAATATCAAGGGATCATAAGACCGCTATTGAAATCAGTCAATGATATAAAGTAGTGGTAAAGGGATGAAACGAATGAAATTGCAGAAAGTGTTTACATCAAAAACACAAAACTATGTATATTGGAATAAGCCTAAAGAATTAGTGGATCGTTTACGATTGCTCATTGGATCGAAAGCGTCTGGACACACAGGTCATGATAATGAGATAATATCGATAATAGAAGAGCTCCGCGAAGAAGGCATTATATATTGATTGATGCAGCTATTGTGAAGCATCAGTATGGCTAGTAATGTCAAACGACAAGTTGTTGATGAGTTACACAAGCCGGCTCGTCGTAACTTCCAGAGAAGATCTACCGTCGTTAAAGGACTAGGAGATTTATGGCAAATTGATCTCGCTGAATTTCAACCTTATGCCAAAATTAATAAAGCTAATCGTTATATTTTGGTGGTTATCGATTGTTATTCCAAATATCTATGGACAAAGCCAGTCAAGGCAAAGACTGGGATAGCAGTAACTAATGCTATGAAAATGATATTAAAAGACGCCACGTATTCTCCAAAACACATACAAAGCGATCACGGGAAAGAATTTTACAATAGACATTTTTCATCATTGATGGAGCGAAAAAATCAAACATTATTCGACATTTAGCACTATGAGAGGCAGCCATAGCAGAGAGCAATTCGAACGATAAAACCTGGATCTACAAAGAGTTTTCAGTAAACGGAAATCACAAATGGGTTAGATATCCTTCCAATTATAACGAAAAAATATAACAATAAAGTACATCGTACAATAGGTATGAGACCGATTGGATGTGACAGCCACTACAAAGCTCAAAATAATTACCAAGAGTATAAGAGAAAAAATTAAAAAATCAAGCCAAAATATCGAGTGAATGATATAATGAGAATTTCCAAATTTAAGCAACACTTTGACAAGGGTTATGAACCCAATTTCACCACGGAATTATTTAAAATTGTAAAAGTCAACAGTACATATCCTCCGACTTACATTCTTGAAGATATGGAGAAGAATCCCATTCAAGGTTCCTTTTATGAGCCAGAATTACAGAAAACAAGAAATCCTGATGTATACCTCATCGAAAAGATATTGAAGAGAAAAGAAAATGAAGTTTATATAAAATGGCTTGGTTTTCCAAATGAAAAAAATTAAATGTGATGCTCCAAATATAGTACTTCTACACTGAATGTTATTTTTTAATGGAGAAATATCTATATTCAACATAAAATCACTATATCCTAACTATTAACATATAAACAATATTATCATTTAATGTAGTTGAATTCTACTAGAGGTCGAGTTCTCAAACTCCCTGCTACTTGTGGACTCTGACCCAAATATGTTATTGTATATTTGAAATCTGAAGCATTTATGCAACTGACATCGTCCGCATTGAATTCATCCGAAATACTTTTTGACAACCATGATTTGAATAAAGTATCATTATCATCACGTAATGTCATTAGAATAGATCTCCCATATCGGGTTATACAAATCGTCATACCAAGTATGTTGAAAGCTTTACCGATGGGTAATGATGATATTGGTCTTTGTTCAAAGCTCCACCCTCTTTTCAATTATTGAAGAATTGATTCTCTTCAAATCTACAACTTTTGGAAGAAAAGACATAGTAAGACTGTATGAAAAAATAGAGATTATTTGACCTTATTAAAAATAAACTCACTCAATTGAGAAACTTCTCAGTACTCTGTATTCACTCTGATGCATAATATATAACATCTGATTTCTACATCAACGACTCCACACATGTTTATAAGAGACATCCCCACCCCATTCCCAGTAGATGGAAGTGTGAAGGTCAGTGCGCGCTTGAACATCAACACATTCATCAATACTCGCAGTTCACTCCTACCTCTCACAGGATGAACGCCCTCCTCGCTTGGAGAGTGCAAGGATTCATGAAGGTCATGACTACACAGAAAATGTATGCCTACACCACAACTTTAGTCAAGATCAAACAAAATCGAGATCAAATCTTGAGGTTGCCGAAACAATCCCAACATTAAAACTCGAGGTCAAACTTAAAGTCGAACTAAGTGAGACCCATCAAAACTCAATGACAAATCTCAAAGTCAAATCTCAAGGTCAAACACACACCACATTGCACACCTGCAACCATTCAAGGTCACACGTGACGTCATAGTGGTGGGGGGAGACCCAGAACCGGCTTAAATCTCCTACTGCCATCGTCCGTCACAGGAAAGGGTCCAGCTACATCGATGGCAATCCGTTTGAATGATACGCCTACGTTATACTTCGTCATTTCATTTCTATACTTTCTCTAGAGACCTTTAGTGGCGCCGCACTCTGGACATCTTCTCCACCTGCTTTCTACATCCTCTCGACATTGAACCCAGTAGAACCTCTGCCTGATCTTATCCAAAGTCATATTGACTCCCATATGTCCTCCTGATTTTCCTTCAAGACTTCACTTATCCTCTTCCTGGATGAAACCAATTGGGAAGTTGACGACCTTCCTCAGCTGAGTAGTCCATTTTCCACAACCAGGAAAAAAACCCTTTTATGCCCACAATGCCTTGAAGATGGGATCTCTGTCCGAAATATCTCTCCCATATAAATATCGAAATATCTGCCCTTCCGTCTCTTCCCAATGAAGGAAGTCGCCAATGTTTGGATCGATTTCCTGGTCCTGTCTCAGGTGTACGGTAGTCCATTCGTCTTCAGTTAACAGTCTCGTGCGTCTGATATCGGCGATTCCTTCGTGGCATTCAATACGCTGATAATGCTTTCAGGCTTCTGGACACGTTCTTCTAGATAAGGCACCCGCATTACTATGCAGTTGTCCTGGACGATGTTTTATTTTGAAATGGACCTTTAGCTTATCTATCCATCTAGCAATTTGTCCCGCCCTGGGTTTTTCATCTACTACATGATGGGTCCTGGGAAACTCCCTTCCATTGTGGAAGTGATCTACTGCCCTGACTATCGCTGATGTTCCTTCCTGGTGACATAGTATTTATTTCCAGGCTTAGACATCATCCTCATAGCTCGCATCTGTGTCCAGTATGAACAGACCTTTTTGCTGTGAGTAGGGACGCTAAGGCTGGACTTGAGCAACGCGCTGCCTTCAACTTGCGGAAAGCTTCATCACATTCGATAGACCAATGGAAGCTGACTCGATATTCCGTCAACTTATGTAGGAGAGCTGCGATGTCTGCAATTCCTCCCACAGTAATAGGTACACAGGCCGAGAAAGCTTGTCACCTCATGCTTATCTTTTAGTCTCGAATAGTTTGTATTTTCGATTCGTTTGTTTGAATTCCTTTGTGGCCCAAGAAATCCACTTGCTTCCGGAATAAGGAGCACTTATGGAGATTTAGCTTAAGGTTGCCTCCCCTTTAACATCCAAAAACATCACGTAGGTTGGCCAGATGTTCCATGACATCATCCAGATACACTAGACAAGTTTCCAAGTAAGTCCACGCAATATAAGCTCCATCAAACTCTCGAAGGTCGCCGCGGCATTACAGAGACCAAAAGGTACAGTAAACTGATACACTCCGCCACCATCAGTAGATGCAGTCTTTTCCTTATCGCCTTCGTGTATGTCTACTTTTCAGTATCCGCTCTTCAGGTCCAGCGTTGAAAACCATTGCGAGTCTGCTAATGTGGTCAGTGTGTCGTCGATTTGAAGTAATGGGAAGCTGTCCTTCTTCGTGACGTCATTAAGTTTCCTATAATTCACAAATAATACATCACTTCCTTTGGTAATTAATCTCTTGGCGGCTTCGTATTCCTTCGGCGACAATGATTTAAAGTTTTCTCGATAGTTCTCAGTATGTCATCAGCTGTGCCTCTGTTTTGCAGTCTGCTACCCACTCAACTGGTTCGAATACTCCTATGATGTCTCCTTTCCGGACTGTCATTCCATCAGGAAATACATTAGAGCTCTTGTAAGTAATATAATTTGCTAGGGGATTCTTCAGGTGGCTGTACTATGCCAACGCAGCGCCCAGATTCTCCTTCTAGTTGAACCTATCAGATGAACCAGGTATCCTGATAATTTTGGCTATCCTCAATTTCACAGAATGCTGTCGTTGAAATAAATTATTCCCATCCAGTTTTCATGGGTTTCTCCTTACCATCGAAAGAAAATTCATAGTCACTTATCAGATCCATTCCAAGAGTGAACTCGTCTTCTATCTCTGCTACAAAAACTATTTTCATCATTCGTAGTCTTCCAACCCAGTAAACACAAATTGATCTCAGAGATGTTAGGGGAACTCACATCCACGTTTCACATCACACCTGTGAGTCAAATTGCGACTCATATTGATATCTCCAGAACTTCTATTTCGGGCCCTATTGGTCATTTTCTACTTCACATTGTGATGACAAATGGAACTCGAAGTTACCTGAATGCGACTCTCTATTTTACATCACATTGAGGTAAAATTGTAATCACAATGTGAAGTTGGGAAAACCATCCACCATTTCTGAACGAGAGGTACTTTTCGACTCTTTGAATGTGTCATATTCTGAATCAGGGAAGCCCTGAGAGAGTTATATTGTGCTTCCCAAGAATGTTACATACACCTTTAATTTTGATGTATCTATTGCAATCACATGTCGATCGATGAAGATATTCAATGAGAAGACTAATAGACCTCAAATTTCTGTCAGACCAATCCGAGGTTTCACAAGGACGCTCAATTTTACTTGAAAGTGAATCACATTTTGAATCAGATTACATACATCTCACTAGGGATTTCGTAGAACTCACATTCTACAGATGTCATAAAGCTAGCAGATTTTTTTATTATTGAAAAATTATGAGCTATTCAAGTGATCTACTCCTAAATTTTGTACTTGTTTTTTTAATAGAACATGTTCTGCTACCTTAACAAAAAGTTAGCAGAGCAAGGTGAGCAGATATATTTTTTATTAGAAAAATCAAAAGCTTTCTGAATGCTCTATTCAGAAATTTTGATCAAAGTTTACATGTTCAGATAACTTCATACACATTGAAATATCACCTTGAAATATTTGAATAGAAAATTATTTTTAATCATAACTGAGCGCCAGCATGTATGTGCTCTATTTCAAGATGATATTTCATTATGACTGAAATAAAAAGTTATGTGAACAATGCGATAATGGAAAAATGTAAACGTCAACATATTACATATTTTCAAAAAGGCGACACAAAATTTTAGAATAGAGCACTCAAATCGCTCCTAAATAACCTATAATTTTCTATTTGAAATAAATTATAATCCGTCCACCTTGTTCTGCTAATTTTTGTTAATCCAGCAGAACATGATATATTAAAAAATATATGAGAGCACAAAATTTCGGAATAGAGCATTTAAATCCCTAATTAGCTTATATATTTCCAGTAATAAAAAAATAAGTTCTGCTCACCTTGCTTTCCCAGCTTTCTGGAGAGATATTCTATAGTGGGTTTCGATAGAGGTTTCAGTAAAAATAAGATGGGTATGAAAAAAAATAATATATTACTAGACAAAATTTACTTTAAAAAATTGATAAAAATTCTGGGAATAAATTCAAAATAATTCCCAGCAGAAAACATTAATATTAAAAAATATTAATACAATTTTAGGGCGCCAACGATGCTTCCCGTTCTTTTCTCTGCTTGGCATTCGAAGCACAAATTAATTTATAGTATTTTATATGTATCATTGCTAATAAACTCATATACGTTATCATGTTTCATTAAAAAGTGTTCACTATACCAATGTACATAATCAAAGATTTATCAGCATTATAAAACATATAATTCTTCCGTTGTAATGTGAATGAAACATTATTAACTAAACACAAGCATTATTTTAATCACATTAATCACGTAGAAATAGCCAATCTAGCAAAATTGACAGTTTTATTGGAGAACCGAGTTCGAGCCCCGCAGAAACCAAAAATTTTTTTTTTTTATTTCAATTTCAATTGAATAATCATTATAATTGAATATAACTCCAAATTATTCGTTGTTGTTATTGATTCCTTATTGGCAGCCATTTTTTTGGTTATGAACGATAATACCTACATAATTTTTTTATTTGAATAATAATAATATAAGTTTATTCACAAAATGTTATTATTACAGAATAAACACTAGAATTCTTGTTGGAATGTGAATAAGTCATCTACCTAAAGTAAATAAACTGGAAAAAGTCACTAAAGGTTAAAATACTGAAAATTCCTATGAGTATTTGTGACTGAATGTTGGGAAAAACTGAACTGAACATTCCTGGGAGTATTTGTGACAGTGAATGTTGGGAAACATCATTGAAAAAAAGGTTTGATATAGAAAAAAAGCAAGTTAGTATACATCTCAATACTCCTTTTTTTTATTTATCAATATTCGTAGTTGATAAATATATGCTTTCTACAAATCTTTCGTTTTTGAATAGCAAAAGCTAATGAGATCACCAAGTTAGTATACAACTCAAAATACTTCATAGCAATCTACGTCTAGTGTGTGTTCTATTCAATGCTTTCTACAAATCTTTCGTTTTTGAATAGCAAAAGCTAATGAGATCACCAAGTTAGTATACAACTCAAAATACTTCATAGCAATCTACGTCTAGTGTGTGTTCTATTCAACGTTGTGTAATCACTGAGTCGCAATCTTTATTACAAGCTAGAATAACGACTGTAGGTTTCATATCAAATATAACAATGTATCTTTCCAACTGTGCTGAGATAATCATTGAGCACTACGATAACAAGCAATCTTTCTCAATTCAATTTTTATTATTACCATTTTCCATCTTTGGGCCATTTGGTGATTCTTAGAAGTTTGCTCACACATAACATTGTTTAGTGGTAGGGACGATATCGCTTCTGATTCCCTCATTTAGCTTAATGATGGGCTGATCGAAGAATGCCATTTGCTGAGAAAATCTTTTGTTTTTGAATAGCAAGAGCTTCTCTATATTTATTATTACTCTCAGATTCCAAGCAAGAAGGATCAGAAAAGTAAAATTGTTTGATCGGAACCCAGTCTAGCGTGTGTTCTATTCAACGACACATAATCATACATCATAGACGTTTGCTTGCGGTGCATAATGCATAACATTGTTCATTGATGGAATGTTTCGAGGTTAATATTCTCAAAATTACTGTTTAGCTGGCGGTGTGCCCCTGGTTCTTTTGTGGCATTAACATCTCGCTTGGTTTCTAGTGTGTTGAATCCGAGTTCAAAGTATTGATATTGCTGAACTACACATCTCGACAATGGTTCTGTTTTGTAGTTTTTAGACATCCAAAATATTATCATAATGACCATCTACCTGCTGCCAATTCTTGGATAATACTACGTATCCTCTAGTTGCATTTCTATTTAACTGAGGGAATATCCTTAGTTCCTTCAATACTGACAAAGCATTCAGTATATCAACTCAATCTGATATTTGCGAAGGGAATTCATTTGTTGTACATTTATTGACAGTTTTACTCCTTGCTAACGGGGCATTTGGCCAGCTCACCTGGGGTTGATTGCTTGTGTGGATTTATTGTAGTCTGCGTTCGCTGTGACAAATTATAAACATCACAATTGAGTATGAAAGTGAGGACTATCAATCCATGGCAGATCATATTATTTGCCAACTATTGAATTTTTAAATATAAAACAAATTTCTATATTTCATTTAGTTATTCGAAATGAATGTTTGCAATTTATAATGTTATTATTAACTCACACATAACTCTTGGATATACTATACATAGTGTATATACGAATATTCAAATATTGATATCAAATACATCAAAAATGAATGGAGTATTGGACCATTGCTCCAACCTCGCAATAGTATGTGTCTGCCAAGCCATAATACACATAATTCTGGAGGAATGGACTGTGGTATTTATGCAGTGGGAGTTAGCCCCTCCCACTTAGAAAGTTGTTTGTTGCCGAGGGCGCTGACGTTCTCACCTCAGCGCGTAGAGGACGCTTATCCCCACTCCTATAGTTGCATTTCTATTTAACTGAAGGCATTTCAATGGTTTCTTCACTACTGACAAAGCATTCAGTATGTCACTTGTTGATGAGTACTGTAGGTACAATACATTTTGCAATGTATATCACAAGTTATTTATTTAGGTAAAGATGTGTACCATTTCTGAACTAAGAATAAATATACATCATTCATATTCATAAATTATATTTAAAAATAGATACAAACATGTTTTTTACATAATCTATTTTACATATATTCAATATATTCATATCGTGAAGGTCTCCAAGTGAGCGTTACATGTACTTTTCTTCTTCTGCTCAAGTTCATCAATCCTTTTACATATATTGTCATATTTTCCTTCGAGTGTTGTCTGCACTTGAATGATTTGTCTTTGAAGCACTTTCAACACATCCTCAGATATATCTTTAAACAATTCTTTGACAAATGAACGAGTTACACAGTCTTGGTCTTCCATTGGTTGCCCAATATTCTTCAATCTTTTTCCTTGCATGTCATACTGCCCATCCGATGTGAGCTTGAAGTTAATGCCTGCAGGCCTACGTGAGACTGGTGCATTATTACATTTTCGTTTGCGACCGAATTTGTCTATGACATTGCTCATCCTTCCACATATAATGACAAACCTATACTGATCAATCGAATCAGGGTTTCCATATATATGACGAATAAGAATGAATTTTCCAATTTAGCTATGATATATATAACGTTTGAATGTTGTGAATTATTAGTTCATTTCTGCATTTAATAATGTGATTAGAAGGTCCAATCTACTCTCGGATTTGTATTGTATTCTTGGGCAAGTGTATCAATCATATTCTTACACAATCGAATATTTTCGTTGGGATCACATTGATAGAACTCTATATCTTTATGCCCCAAGGTAGTGTCTGTGTTGTGTTAGCGCATTGTACAATCCAATTAAAAATCGGTTTTGATTCCCATTCCAATTAATTTTGATGATATTAATAAACAACGTACCTATTTTCAGTGAAAATCATAATCACATTGGTACACATTTTATAACGAATAATCTGAAAGATTTTGATTCTACCATATCAGTCGTTGGTATACATTTCAATTCTCATTCATACATGTAGGGACTGCAAACCATAATGGGAAATAAATCACTTTGGATACTAGTCGTATCCACCGAATTCATACATGCTCACCAATATCAATTACGGAAAAATTATCAAAATGCAGCGGATTATAGCTATGGGTAGTCTGCATTGTAAGTTGCATATCATTCATGAGTTGTATGTAGTCATTCAACTCTGATAGAAGTGTGCGACATGGATGAATGATATGCATTTTACAATGCAGCCGGCTGCATTGTAAGTTGTATATCATTCATTCATGAGTTGTATGTAGTCATTCAACTCTGATAGAAGTGTGCGACATGGATGAATGATATGCAACTTACAATGCAGACTACTCATAGCTATAATCCGCTGCATTTTGACAGAAGAGTATATTGGTTGCATTATGAGTGTTAGATGGCGAGACATGCACATAATTGACTCCGACCATACCAATATTATCAAATACGCACAACCAACTAAGCGGGTTGCAATGTCTGGACCACTGTCTAGTGTGGGCTCTCATGCCTGGTTGCCATATTCATCAATTCAATGGATTGAGCGGGTATTCTTCGTAATGAGGAATTTCAGTGGTATGCACCATTTATTGGTGCCTAAACTACACTGCTAAAATCATTTTGTTGAGTGATGAGTTTAAAAACAAATCAATTTTATTTTAGGTTTTTTATTTTCAGGAGGAGTCTCTCGAGCATGTGGATAAGCGGGCTAATTATTTTGTCCAATTCCATAGTGCTCTCGAAATAAAAATAATAGGGATATGAGTGAAGTAATATTATATATAACAATGACTTCTTTCGATACATAAAGTCTATAGTTTTCGTCACGTTGTTTCTTTAAATACTCAACCACAATCTCACATGAATTAAATAAATAAAAATAATCAGCACCTTTTTTATCTCGAACTTTGTAAGCTAGTCCAGTGGTAGCGTGGCAAACAAATGAATAAGAAGCAAGAAAAATCCAAATAATTGGGGTTGTGGGGCAAACGTACGGTAAACAACCTTTATATTGGAGTTCAGGTAGATGCTGCTTTGAGATGCGTACGCATATAAGTAATTTATTTGAATATTTATGAAATGAGTGAGTATATGTCGAAGTAATATCGAAGTAATACCACTTATACAGCTAACCAACAACTCGGATTTGTATCAAGGCCAGCACTCACATTTCGTGGTGTCCAACGTTATTAAGACATGTAGGTAGGTGACGACAATACCAAATTATCTTATAACATGCACATAGAGAACGATGACAGCGGTCTCCAGTTGCTCTGGTGTGTTTGTGTGTGTGGTGTGTGTTTGTGTGTGTGTGTGTGTGTATGTGTGTGTGGTGTGACTGGTGCACATCTTCTGGAAGTAACTCGATCAAGCAAACATTTGAAGTGTATCTGAAGGCAATCACATTCCGTTTTTAAACACAACTAGAATTTTGTTTTGCTTATATCAATCAATATCCGAAAAAGTGAATTCAGTTGAGAATGGGGATCATTTGAGAATTCAAATTTATATGTATGAATGAACCCCAATCCACTCCAGAATCTACATAGTTATAACATTTGAGATGCATCTGAAGGTCATCACATTTAATTCCTAAACTGATATGAATCGTGAAATACACAACTAGAATTTTCCGAGCAGGGTGAGAGTGAGCATTCGAGAATTCAGATTTATGAAGGTCAGCAAGTCAACATTTACACAATCCTATATAACAAAGCCACTCTCAGGGTTCTTGAAGTGTATCCACACTGCGTTTGTCCATTTGAGATATTAACAGATATGAAGAGTGAAATATACAACTAGAATTTTTCCGAGCAGGGCGAGAGTGAGAATTCAGATTTACGAAGGTCAGCAAGCCAACATGTACGCAATCCCATATAACAAAGCCACTCTCAGGATTGTAAACTTGAACTGTATCTGAAGGTCATATTACATTCCGTTTGTTTACTAATATTATGAGAGAAATACGCAACTAAAATTTTTCCGAGCAGGGTGACAGTGAACATTTGAGAATTCAGATTTATGAAGGTCAACAAGTCAACATGTACACAATCCAATATAACAAAGCCACTTTCAGGATTGTTAACTTGAAGTGTATCTGAAGGTCATCACATTTAGTTTGTTAACTAATATGATGAGAGAAAAACACAACTAGAATTTTTCCGAGCGAGGCGAGAGTGAGCATTTAAGAATTCAGATTTATGAAGGTCAACAACATGTACACAATCCCATATACCAAAGCCACTCTCAGGATTGTAAGACTTGAAGTGTATCTGAAGGTCATCACATTTAGTTTCTGAACAGATATGAAGAGTGAAATCAACTAGAATTTTTCCGAGCAGGGGGAGAGTGAGCATTTGGAAGGTCAACAAGTCAACATGTACACAATCCCATATACCAAAGCCACTCTCAGGATTGTAAGACTTGAAGTGTATCTGAAGGTCATATCACATTCCGTTTGTTTACTAATATGATGAGAGAAATACGCAACTAGAATTTTTCCGAGCAGGGCGAGAGTGAACATTGAGAATTCAGATTTATGAAGGTCAAGCCACTCTCAGGATTGTAAGACTTGAAGTGTATCTGAAGGTCATATCACATTCCGTTTGTTTACTAATATGATGAGAGAAATACGCAACTAGAATTTTTTCCGAGCAGGGCGAGAGGAACATTTGAGAATTCAGATTTATGAAGGTCAACAAGTCAACATGTACACAATTCCCATATACCAAAGCCACTCTCAGGATTGTAAGACTTGAAGTGTATCTGAAGGTCATATCACATTCCGTTTGTTTACTAATATGATGAGAGAAATACGCAACTAGAATTTTTTTCCGAGCAGGGTGAGCATTCGAAAATTCAGATTTATGAAGGTTAGCAAGCCAACATGTATGCAATCCCATATACCAAAGCCACTCTCAGGATTGTAAGACTTGAAGTGTATCTGAAGGTCAACAAGACAACATGTACGCAATCCCATATAGCGAAGCAACTCTCAGGATTGCAAACTTGAACTGTGTGAGTGAGCATTTGAGAATTCAGATTTACGAAGGTGAACAAGTCAACATGTACACAATAGCCATATAACAAAGCCACTCTCAGGATTGTAAACTTGAAGTGTGTCTGAAGGTCATCACATTTAGTTTGTTAACTAATATGATGAGACACAACTAGAATTTTTCCGAGCGAGATGAAATGTGCGGTATTCACTCTTTGAAGTAACATCAGTAGCACTCGTCAAAAACGAAAAAGGGATATATCCTCAGCGGTGTACGTCACAAATAATGCACATAAAAATGTTTTTCAATTCAAGGACAAATAGTGGAAAGACACATAATCTTTGAAAATTGGAAAGACTCAGTCACATCAGTAGCATTCGTCAAAAATTAAAACAAGGGGTACATCCTCAGGGGTATACACCACAATAATGCACATAAAAAAGGTTATTTATTTCAATTGAAGGACAAATATGGCATGAAGACACAGAAACCTTGAAGATCGGAGAGACACTGATTCGAAATACTCTTCTCCTGGGATATTTCAATGAAATATCCCCACCCTACAACAAATCCGATGCGATGCGCAATCTGTATGGATTTTGAGGAGATTCTCTTGATATTCAACGCACTCATCAATACTCGCAGTTCACTCTTAGCTCTCTCACAGGACAAACGCCCTCCTTTCTTGGAGAGTGCAAGGATTCATGAAGGTCATGACTACACAGAAAATGTATGCCTACACCACAACTTTAGTCAAGATCAAACAAAAATCGAGATCAAATCTTGAGGTTGCCGAAACAATCCCAACATTAAAACTCGAGGTCAAATCTCAAAGTCGATACTTAATGTTATGACTCTCAAGGTCAAACTCAAGGTCACAACTGTAGTCGAATCTCAAAGTCGACCAAACCCAATGTCAAAACTCAATGACAAATCTCAAAGTCAAATCTCAAGGTCAAACACACACCACATTGCACACCTGCAACCATTCAAGGTCACACGTGACGTCATAGTGGTGGGGAGACCCAGAACCGGCTTAAATCTCCTACTATTGTATAAGGTAACAATATTTGAATTGCCCACTCTTGATTCTTTTTTCTAATAGTTTTTGTTTCAGGGAAAATTTGGAAGAGCTGGAATTGATTTCTCAAACTAACATGAAGTGTGTTTGGTATACCCAGAAACATTTTGCGAAAGAGAAATACAGCGCTTTTTCCTGAAAGAAATGTCATGTCTTGATGTGAATTTATGTGCGGAGCAGAGTAGACGTATTTAAAAGTGCTCCTGTTTGAAACAGTTTTTAAAGGTGAAAGACAGTGCATCCAATTTGTTAATATTAGCAGAGACTAGAAGTAAGCGACGAGTGCTATCATCTTATAAATAAAAATAAATAAAAAGTACCCAAAAATGGTTCTCACAAGAGAAACTACTGAGGAAATTAAATCAGCTGTGAATGCAGCGGTGAACAAATGTCTAAAAGAACAGTCGTTTATAAAAACCATCTGCGATAACGTATCGAGCGCAGTGAGTAAAGCAATGGAGCAAACACTCATCCAAATTGAAGAAAAAGTGGTAAACCTCCAGGCTGAATTCACACAGATGAAAACCGATATAGAACGTAAAATAAATAAAATGGATATGGAAATCACAGGACTTATACAAGAAAAAATATTATGGAACGAAAATGCGATATCCTAGAACAAGCAACGGAGATGAAAAACCTCAGAATTTTCAACTTACCCGAAATAAACAACGAAAAACTGAAAGATAATATCATTGATCTCCTAAATACGAAGATGTCGATTGCACTGAATGAAAATGATGTCACAATCTGCTATAGAATAGGGAAAAAAGAGGAAAATAAAGCGAGAGTACTAAAGACTATAGAAAAAACTAAAAAAAAAGGAATTAAAAGGGGGCCAATTTAAAAAACTGAAATTAAAAAAAACCGACCAAGGAAATATTCTCGTAAACCATCATAACAAGCTGTACATTATAAAATCGAAAAATGATTTCGAAAATTTTTTCGGATATACATTCCTTCTCTTTCTTATTAATATATAATAATGATAATAGTAAACACTGCATTCTCTGTTTTCAAACATAGTACTGTTATTTCATCTTTTAAATTTGAAATCTTATAAAAAAAAGAAAAAATGGGAAGCACAAGAAATAGGTTTATTTTTGTTTTTATTTATATTTTTGATGTTAGAATATTTAGATCTATTGGATGAACAAAGAGAGATAAAAACTACAGTATTGACTAATTTACACGAATATTTCAATTCCGCGGCAAAGAGAGAGGGAGGTGGACAGCTGATGACAATCATACATTTCAACGTAAGAAGTATTAGGAAAAATTATGTCGAATCACTAGTTTGCTTAGAGGGAAAAACAGAGTCGATAGATGTTATAGTTCTATCAGAAACATGGAGCATCCAAATGGTAAGTGACTTTTACATACCAAATTATAACCTCTATTGTAATGCTTCAACCAAAAACCAAAATGATGGTCTTCTTGTTTATATAAAAAGTTGTTTTGCAACGGAGGTACATGTTGAAAGTTTAACGGATACAAATTTATTAAGATTTACCTTGTGTATTGATAACACGAGCATTGGTATAACAACATCTTATAGACCTCCCTCCACTGATCCAAATGTGTATTTGAATGACCTAGAAAACTACTTCAGTAACACACAGAAAAAAAGTATAGAAATATTGGTGGGAGATATGAATATAAACATAATGGACAAATCTGCAAACGACACCGACAGGTACCTAAATCTTATGTCCAAAAACGGTTTTTTTTCTTATATAAATGAGCCTTCCAGGGCGACGGAATCTACTAATAGTATAATTGATAATTTTTTTGTCAGATGTATATCGAAAAAGAATATCAGATTTAGTCCAATTGTTTTCCAAACTTACCTAACGGACCACTACTCAATATTCCTCAGAATATTCAGTGATGAAGCAGTTAAACATTTATCAAACAAACCGCAAAAAAAAAATATAAAAAATATCGACTCCGATAAATTAAAAGCAATGCTAACAAATGAAAATTGGGATGATGTAATAAATTGTGAGGAGACACAACTTGCGTATGACAAATTCATCAATAATTTGAATTATTATATACGACTTTCAACGACGACAAAAATCATGAATTATAGTGAAATGTACAAAATCAAGCCTTGTATAACAACCGGATTAATAGCCTTTATGGGGCAACGGGATTATCTTAAACAGATGCTCACGCCAACAAGTGCACAAAAATTTAAAAACGAATATAAAATCTATAGAAATAAACTTAATCAGTTAAATAGGAAAACCAAAAATGAATATTATAAAGATAAACTAACTAATGCTAAAGGAAATGAGAAAAAAACATGGGATATCATCAATGAATTAACGAATAGAAATAGTGAAAAACAATCGCTAAACAATATTCCTATTGAAAACTCAAAAGGTGAAATGATAGAAAACAAAACAGATATTTTCAGTACATATTTCACCAGTGTGGGTACAGATATGTCTAAAAAAATTAAAAAATATGAAACCCTCCCTGAAAACTTTCTTAATGATCCATCGATCTCAGAATAAATTTTTTTCCAACCTATCACATATAATGAGATTAGTGTCCTCATGGCCAATTTGAAAAATAACTGTGCACCTGGCCTGACGGTATCGCCAGTAAAGCGATCAAAATTATACATAAGGAGATTATTCTTCCTTTAGTTCATGTAATTAACCTCTCTTTTAAAAATGGGAAAATTCCAAGGCAATGGAAAGAATCACTAGTTACCCCAATATATAAAACAGGTGAACATAACGTCTTGAATAATTACCGACCTATCTCTGTGATAAATAACTTTGCGAAATTATCTGAACAAAGTGTTAAAAGTAGACTAACGGCTTCTTTTAACAAACATGATGTCATCACAGATAGACAATTTGGCTTTAGAGACAATTCCAATACTGAGAAAGCAGTCTTAGACTTCATTGAAAAAACCGTCAGTGCGCTGGATGGCTCAGAAAAATGCCTGACCATTTTTCTTGACCTGGCCAAGGCATTTGATACTGTATCACACGAATTGTTGCTAAAAAAATTAGAAAATTATGGAGTTAGAGGTAATGTACTCGATATGATGAGAGATTATCTGTCGCAAAGATCGCAAATTGTGAAAATAGAAGATTGTCTGAGTGAACCAATTGATATCAAAATTGGAGTCCCGCAAGAAACAGTATTGGGTCCAATATTCTTTCTTGTATATATCAATAGCATAACTTCTATAAAAAATTTCAAAGGGAATATAATTTCCTATGCTGATGACACAGCACTATTATATAGAGGAGACTCATGGCAGCAACTGAAAGATCTTTCAGAAATGGATCTTCGAAATCTACAAATATGGCTAAACCACAATCTTCTAAGTCTCAACGCAAGTAAAACCAAATTCATATCATTTTCGATATATAAATCCAAACAGCCTCTCTACGACTATTTAACAATACACGATTGTAGTAACGTAAACAAGTGCAATTGCCCCATTATAGAAAAAACACTTAATATGAAATATCTCGGAATTATACTGGATCAACATTCACGGTGAGATGATCACGTGGCCCATGTAGTAAAAAGGATCAGACAACTGATCCATAAATTCTATAATATCAGAGAGATCTTAAACAAAAAAAATCTTTTAGTACTATACAACTCCCTGGTTGAATCAGTTAGTAGATACTGCATAACAGTGTGGGGAGGTCAGTACGATAATGCATTGAGTAAACTACAATCAATTCAAAATTCCTCATTAGAAATATTCATAAAAAAAAAACTTTATTCCACCGATCAGCTCTACAAGGATGTTGAAACACTGGATACAAAGGGGTTATATATATATATATATATATATATATATATATCAGTCACTTATCTGGATGTTCCATAATAAACAAAAATACACGACTCCTAAAACCAAGCAAACTAGATTCGCTGAAAATAAGTCTTCAATATTACCAATTTTTCGGAAAGTACATACACAACGGTATATATTTTTTTACGGCCCAAAACTGTACAATTTTCTGCCACATGACATAAAAACTATAAACTCCTTGCCAAAGTATAAAAAAACCATGAAAAAATTTATATATGAAAATAAAAAACTGCTAAAAATTTTCTAAAGCAAAAAAAAACAAAAAAAAATCCTTCTCTTTTGACTGAAACAAACTCTCGTCACACACCTCTTTTTCTCTTGCCGTCGCATTCCTTTCTATTTTTATTTTATTTTCTCTTTTTCTTTATTTTACTTTTGGTTTTCATCTCTTTCTCTTGCCCCGTGAAATTATCAATACTAGGGTACCTAATTCTGTTACCGCTAATCTTGATGAAACACTTAAACCACTTCAAATACATTTCAAGGCCACAACACAAGCAATTAAATTGCTTATGATGGGTTGTCTGTATTTGAAGTGGAATATAATAGTATTTAGAAATTATAACATGTAAATTCTGTGAATTATGGTATGTGAATAAATGAAAAAAATAAGTATGTCGATATTCCCAATATTGACGAAGATGGATTACTCAGTGACCACTCAAAATTTCTACCCAGTTCATCGTTTGCACTGCATAGGTGAGTTGAGTAGGTATATATATATATATATATATATATATATATATATATATATATATATTGTGAAATGCTGAATGTAGTATAGCAGGCAATAAATATTTCACTGGTATGTAGGAAATGACTTGATTGAAATGCCTTACTAGCTACTGATGGGTTGCACCAAGACTTTATCTGGTACCCTACAAAGTATATTATTTCCACTGTTCATAAATAATACATTCACCATTCAAATATTCTTTCAACAAAAAATAGTTGTATGTGAATTTTATTTATGAGATAATCAAATATTTTTTATTAATAAGCTAGTTATTTTGTTCCTCTCAAAATATTTTTTTATTTTGTTAATAGGGCTGGAGAAGGTGGTGACTACTGAGATAGTTTCAAAGGAATGTTTGCTATATCCTGAAAACCTATTAAATCACGCATCCCAATCTGTTCTGATGTTAGAATTGTATACAATTCTTGTACATTTTGCAAATGATTGCTGCAGAGAAAATTACAATTCAAAATTTATAGAAAATGATTGCAACAGTTTCATCGAATTGAAACAGATATCTTCACTATGGGCGAAGGAGAGGAAATATCGGGTCACTGGTTCAAGGGCTTATGAACTATTTACATATTCAAAGGATAATTGAAAAATTAGAGCAGGGAAATATTTTTGGCCCAAAAAAATTATTAATAAGTATATCCGTCATGGAATAAAATTTGAGAAGGAAGCCAGAGATCACTATGCTCATAAATTCACGGCGAGTGTTGGGTAATATGGATTAGTCGTCTCAAATTCGAATCCTTGGTTAGGATCATCTCCTAATGGTGTCATATTTGAAAAAAAACTTTCCTAGAGCCCTCTTGGAAATCAAATGTTCTTCTTCAGGTGAGTAAAAAAACAAATGATCAAATTGGTTTTCTTTTTGCTCTGTTGAAAGTGGTTTGAATCGTATTTGAGTGGTTTGTCAATTTCAGTAATTCAATAATATGGCATCTGAGTTTTGTTTTCCAAAGATATTGAAAAGTTCAGATAAATGTTTTTAAAATCACAGTATTCAATATGGTCAATTGAAATTGCTTCTGAATTAAGATTTCTACTCATGACTCAGAACATATATCTAATGGATTGACTGTTTTTACTGTGCACCTCATTTAATCGCATCATATTATTTGTGACTTATTTCTCACAAGTATGTTAATTCATACGAGTGTGAAATGAATATTTTATGCATGTTATACAGACCCTATACTTTTTCTACAACTACGATATTCCTCCTTACGAATCACGCTTCCAGAGCGAATAAATCAACTATCTACCACGTTTTTTTTTCGTTTTTTAAGGAAGATTTTTCTAAATTGAATATCGAATTTGAATATAATAAGATTATAAATGCATTTGTTGCATATATCCTTCAGTGGAGTTTAGAATTTGTTTTCGTGAAAACGTTTTACAGCACATGGACTGTGTTATTTGTTATGAAATGAAAAAAAGCTCCATATTTGAGCAGAAACATATGATCATTACAGTACAGTTCCTACTCAAACAATGTAGAGATGAAAAAGTGTATATAATCGGCCTACTTCCTTGATCAATAAAGCATATATAATGAGAATATTTCTGCGTATTCGTATAAAAAGCCTTTTGTTGACTGATGTGGTTGGTTGCTGATGGTTCAAATCACCTGCACACTGCTGCCCACTAGTAATTGCTAATGTTTTTTTTTTTTTCTAGGTGCCCCCAAAACGATCGATGAAGCCATCAAGTCGGTTACTTTCCTGGAATTACTTTGGAGCGGAAGCATAAGTATTATGCCAGATTCAAATGAGCATGGCACTTTTGAATTTGAATATAAGTTACCTAATGGTTTATGCCTCCTATGACAAAACCTCTATATGCATTCCTGTTCAATTTGATGAGAGTTTCTCCAGAAAAATGTTGTATGAGATAAAATACAAATTCTTCAGTTTCATGTGGCACCTTGCATGCAAAGAAAATTGAGTATATGGTATGTCATGAATATCATGAGTAACTTAAAAAAACGAAGAAACGATAAGGGTACATTATTATTTTTAGATTTTTCTGTCATACCTCTCAAATACTTTTTTATGTTAATAATAATAATTGTATTTTCACTTCCCCGATCTTAAGGGCGCTCACTGTGATTTATATAAATATTGTGAATTAGACTTCTCTCATTTTAGGCAAAATGAATGGACTATTATAACACTCATAATAGGGTTATATAGATGGTAAGAAACTAAGGTCAAACAAAACAAATGTTAGAGGGATCCAAAAATGGTTCTGGAGGCAGTTCATTTCTAGATTCCTTCAGTTTGTTTCCTAGTGAGGAAACATTCATTTTTGTAGGGCCAATTCTTGCCAGCCTGAATTTTCAACACTTTTCATTCTTATTGGATTAATAAAATTAATTGCAACACTTGATGAATTTTTTGGATTCCTCAATTTTTTCGTTCGTAAATTCAGATCAGGGACATAGTTCTCATAGGTGTCCTTATATAAATTTTCAATTTTGTTTGTTTCACAATATATATATATATATATATATATATATATATATATATATATATATATATATAAACATTGTTGTTTTATTCAATTATCAAATAGACACTCTGATAACATGAAACAGAAGATATAAAGTAGGTTGAATAATTTTAAGTATGAATCAATTTGTCTTAGGTCTGATTTGATTTTTCATTCCATAATTCCAGTGAATTCAAATCCATGATGATTTTTTTTCTGCAATTTCAATCACTATTTCTTTTTTGAGTACCAAGTAGCAGAAAACTCAAGACAAGTTTCTTACAGATGTGTATATTATCCAAAATCTAATATTATGTAGGTGAATTGGTGTAAAAAATGCTTTTTTTATTAAAAAAAATAGTTTGGAGTGGAGACTTATAATAAATATTGAGAGAAGGTAATACAATATAAAATTATTAGATTACTGGATCGACAATGAAAGTGTTGATGCCCTGTTGGAACAACCTGAAAAATAGTTGATTAGTTGCTGAAATGAAGGGGTTAGCTAGAACAGCGAACATTAAAATATTTAGAGATAAAAAGGCACCTTTGATATGCAATAAGGCAGGACATTTATTCCACAAAAAATCTGAATATACTACAGTTCATTAGACAGAATGTCTCAATCTATTACCATTTTGAACTTTCGTGAATGTAAAAAAACACTCAAAATTATATGAGGCAATGTAACTTTTTTGGTGGAGTCTACAGAGTCCACAAAATAAGTTTAATGTGTCATTTTATAAAATTCACAAGTTGAAAATCATATTAGGTCAAAATACTTTACATTTAATCAAGTGTATTTTGATATTTTTTCGAGTATTTTTGTTGAATCTTCAGGAATGAAATATCAAGCACTATAACTACTTTTATGTTATTCAACATAAAAATCATTCTAGTTTGCAACAAAATATATGCAAAAAAACACTTTCTAGTCCAAAAAGGGAGAGAGAGGATTTTCTGTAAATAATGCAGAAGTTTGAAATGGTAAGTAAACAATAATGTGCCCTTGGTGAAAGAACTTAACAAATTTTCCATTATCAAGAAACGAAATCATGTCTAATATATAATGAAGAATTACGACAAGCAAATAAGTTTTCAAATTCCAGGAAAAGAATATCCTCGAGCAGGATTCACATTCCTTCTGAAATCACACATATGTCGATGATACTAGGGGAAAGGAAAATTGGATTGACGATCATTGATAATGAATGAGTTCCCTCCCACATTCTGAACTCGCCCAACACTAACATAAAATTCTAGTATTCTGATATGCAGTTGCGAACATGTGTTCAAAATTGGTTAGAGCGCTGACATGCAATCGCAGGTTGGAATCCTGCTCGAGGATAATCTTTTTCTGGAATTCAAAAACTTGTCTGTACGCCGCAATTCTTTATTATTATAGGTATATTGCGGTGTGCAAGAGGATGTGAGTCCTTTTCCCATTTTATTCAAAGAATAAAATGTTGGTGTTCACCTCATGCCCCCTCCTATTAGAAAGGAAAAGGGTATGTTATTCATTCCACCCATCCACCCCTGGGCTCCTTGCTCAGTCCTCAAGAATTTCATGAGTTAACTACGTTTGTCTTTCTACTTGTCCTATTCATATAAAGATAATTTTGTATGATTTTAATGTAGTTTTCAAAGCAGATAGGTTTACGCCTCTCTGCAAAACTTCTGCTGACGCTAACTGAAAAAACAAAAGGATTATGGTAAAAACGTTGCTTACTCAAGATTGGTGCCGAAAGGTTAGTTATTACGCAAGCTTTTTCGAATATACAATTAATATATGGCACCAATGACCACTGCAACTTTCCTGATAATATTTTGAGAATTTCAATACCTATATGAACCCTCGCAGCAGCTATTTTATCATAAGCAGAGCTCCTTCAGAACTCAATTGTTTTTCCTTTTCGAGAAAGGGAGGTCTTATCAAATTTATACCAAAACTCTCACAGATGACATCTATCAAAAAACCTTTGTCCTCCATTAATGCATCTTTATTCCTTTCTAGCTTTGTTATCAGATGACTTTCTTCAAAAATCAATTTATCAGATGCTCGTCCTCCATATGATTCACTAACAAACGTGATAAGGCCTGCTGGTGAAACACCAACCATGAATTTTAATGTTTCACTTGTTTCATATTGAGAATAGAATCTGATTCTACAAGAAAGACATTTCGGTTTTTGAATATGAATTTCTTCGCAATCAATTACAACTCTTACATTATCAAAATCTTTGAAGTAAATTTTTCACTTATCTTATGAGCAGAAGAAAAATGTATGGTTGGGTGCAGAACGGAAGCTATATAAGGCAACATTGTATGGATATAGGTTTCACAGAGTTCTGCGCTGATACCAAATAAACTACCCAAAATGGCGTTTGATAGATTATGTTTCAATTTTGAAGCTGTTGATATTACCCTTTACTTGGTTGACAAAGCATGCAAAAGTTGCAAAATTTTTAAATTCTTCACAATTACATCAAGCATATTAAACGAGTTCAAACCAATAATAGTATTCAAAATCTTATATATGGTTATTAATTCACAGACAGTTAACTTTTTAGGGGTATTAACCTGATCAGAAATATTGACTTATCTTGTTGCTTTCGAAAATCTCCCAAGCTTTTAGGACCAACATAATCATTTTGTTCTCCTAAAAGTAAGATAAGAGCCTCAGCCGCTTGGATATCATCAACTGTTGGTTGTTCATCCACCGTAGTCACACACTAAGTGTCATTTTCACCACACCCTGTAGAACCTTCACTTTTTTCATGGCATTCTTCTCGAACTGCTCTTCTCGAGGTGGAAGGTAATCATCCATGTTGAAAAGCAGGTAAGTTCACAGAAGGAACAAAATATTTTTTTTCACACATTTGGTATTTTCTGAAATGAGAAATGGTCATGTTTCAGGAATACATGAACTGATCTGAGATTTAGAAACTTACCGAGATAATCTGAGGACTGAAAATGTTTGGAACAAACAAGCATATACTTCGATATTGGTTTGCCAATTTTCAGTTTCAAATTCCATGCCATCTTTCGGTCAACTTTTGCAATCTGGTCGAACCTCTTGGTGATTTCAACCGTCCTTCTATTTTTGGGGGGACATCTGTGATATCTCACATTTTCTTTTTTTCCATACCTAGTGCATTTTGGGACTGAACATTTCTCCATGTTATTCACTTAAACACAATTAAATTTTATTCCCAAACCATTTGAAATCTAGTTAGTGTACACGTTTATAACGGAATCTCTGTTATCCGTCTATTCAGTTAACCGTCATAGTCCCGGTCCCGAGGGTGACGGTTAATAGAGGTTCTACTGTATATTTCATTAGCTACAAATGATCTCAATGTATTTGTTTTAGAGTCTGCTATGTTTATGTCTGGTTTTGTGCATTACTGAAAGCTGTACAAATGAAAATGAAGTGTCTAGTTTAACAGTGAATAATTTTAAGTGGGTTTCAAATTACTATGGAAGAATATGAATTCATGGTGGAGTCATGATATACACCCGGAAAAATTTGTATTCTGTTGAAATCGAAAACATGAAGGAAGAAATTATTGAATATTTCACAGCAATGAGTAAATCGATAAAAGTATTTGTTATTTGCATCCACAGATCTCCAGCAGGTAAATTAGATATTTTCATCAACTCTATGAATTGCTTCTCGATTTGACTCAAAAGTACAAAGGCTACAACAAAATTATGTGGGAATCTGAACATTCATTTAGAACAGCGAAACCACCTTAAAGACAATCTCATCACCCCAATGAACATTTTTACCATAAATACTTCCACTAGAGCTACCCAAGGCAATGTTTCAATTCTAGATAACATTATTACAGATATAGATTCAAAATTGATCTCAAACATTGAAAATAAATATTTTGGATTCGGAGACCATAACAGACAAAAAGTATCTTTCAGTCTACACTTTCAAAACTTTGGTTTCACAAATTGACTGGATTCCGTGTTTACATGAAACGAATACAAATACCGCTTTCGAAAAATTCCACATCATCTTCAATGATTGTTTCGAAAAATAATTTCCATTGAAAAAACTCAAATTGAAAAATAATACCCCATAAGGCCGGATGGCTTACTCCTGCACTAAAAAACTCTTATAGAAATAAGCGTTGTCTTCTTTATATCAAGATGTTCCCAAAAAATAAAAATGTATTGGAATGCATCTCAAAACATTGAAAAAATATATAAAAAAATAAAAATAAAATGTATTTTCTGTATGTGGTGAATGAATCTGACAATAAAATGAAAACTACATGGAGTATTATAAATGATAATCTCAAACCAGAAACTGATATAAATATTTCAGATCCAATATCACTGAAGATGAATGATCAAATAATCGAACAACCCAATGAGGTTGCCAACCACTTCAATTCCTATTTTCTCAATGCTGCAAGTGAAATGAACAAAAATCGCAACTACAATAGTGTATTGGGGGACCTATACCACAATACACTATATGAAAAATATACGAGTCCCTCATAATGGTTCACTTTTTCTACGACCTCTCTGTGAATCAGACGTGGAATGCGTAGTTATGGAATTGAAAAATGAAGAATCCTCTGGGTAAGATGATCCCAATCACTTTGTTGAAAAATTGTAACGAATAACGGAAAACTGTTCTCACCTATCTGATCAACTTGTCCTTGGCAACCGGTATTTGACCAGATACCCTGAAAATAGCAATTATTTTACCGTTATTCAAAAAAGGAAGTTAAAATGAAATCACAAATTATAAACCGATATCTTTATTACCAGTATTATAAAAAATTCTTGTTTCAATAATGAAAGATCAGTTAACAAAATATCTAGATCTTCCCAACATTAAAGAGATAATACAATATGGTTTTCGATCAGAGAAAAGCACAGGCGGCGCTGCTTTCGATTTACTCAACAATATAAATGTTATTGAAGAAAAATCGATACCACTTACCATATTTTGCGACTCTCGATTGTATAGATCATGCAATCCTTCTAGGAGAATTACGTCATTATGGTATTACTGGATTAAATCTCATCTGGAAAACCGCAAAGTATACGTGGAACTGCAAACACGAAATCTTCAGTATTTGATCTGATTTTGGAATTTTGAAATTTGGTGTACCTCAGGGATCAATATTAGGAGACCCTAGCTTTTTTTGATATACATAATTGACCTGGTACAGAACTTGCTAACAATGCCTTTTTTATTTGCGGATGACACAAGTATTCTTAATTCAAATAAAAATATAGATGAATTGTTAACAAACTCAGAAAATGCGATGAATGACATTCTAGACTGGTTCACAGCAAACAAACTCCTGATCAATTTCAATGAAACATTTAGTATTATTATTCATTCAAACAAATCTTGCGAACAACCTGGAATCATCATAAAAGATGGAGTTTTGAAGCCAACAGCAGAAACCAAATTGATGAGAAGTTAGACTGGAGGATGCATATAGCAGAGATGAACAAAGAGCTATCCGGTGCCATATATGCAATAAAAACTATTGAAGTGTGCTATACATTTTATGATACGGTGTGTTATATTGTCGATGTTGTTTTCTTTAGTTTGTATGGTTACATATTGATTTCAGATGATTAATAAAAACGTCATTCTTTCACTTCGCATCATTAAAAGTTGTGAGATATTATCAATCCAAAAGGTTATGGGCCCAGAATTCTAAGTGAAAGTGATTGGAATCTGGAGTGTATATATATACAACATATATAACAAGCAGACGCAGAAGTATTCAGAAAACAGATCCAGACAATAGATTCAGAAATGTCATCCATGTCTAATACTGCAGTTTGGAAGGAAGCGCAAATTATATGGATTGGAAGTATAGCATGGAAATTCATTTGATAAACTGTGACCTATGGGAATACGTTGATGGAAGTGTTGAATCTACAGGACAAGATGAAAATCAAAAGAAACTTGATGATAAAAATAATAAAAGGGCATTGGCAGCAATAATATCTGGTGTAAAAACACATATTCACACAGAAATTCGACAATTGAAGTCAGGAAAAGAAGTTTGGGACCGTTTGAGAAACATATTTGAATCCAAAGGATTTTCCAGGGTGGCAGCTCTCATCGAACAACTAGTTCTCATCCGCTATTCTGAATGCTCAGGAATGGATGAATACCTGAATAAGAAGATGAAAATTGCGCAACAACTCAAAGCTATTGATACTGAAATAAAGAGCGGAGTGTTAGCAGCATTGATATTCGTCAGTATTCCTGATTATTTCAAACCTCTCATCATGGCTCTCGAAAATTGTGGTTTGGAATTGACAACAGATTTAGTAAAAGAAAGATTATTAGCAGAAGCGGCTAAATATGAAAACGATGGAAAAGAACCTGCATCAATTTCGAACAAACAGGATATACGGGGATTTAAAATGCATAAATTCAGAGGAAAATGTAACAACTGCCACAAGTATGGCCATAAATCTAAAATATGTCGATTTCCAAAAGGTTACGGAGAATCAAAGAAATCAGAAACAGGACTCATTATCACAGCACTAGGAACTGGAAATTTAAGCAGAGATGACTGGTATGTCGACTCTGGTGCATCAGTTCATCTAACGGGTCGTTCTGACTGGTTACGTAATGTTATAGTATTAGTATTTCAGTTATTTGCTCCATTACTATTTCTTATAATATAATAATATATATATATATAGATGTCAAGCATGACAGTTCTTATATAATTAACTTCAGTAAACGTTCAACACTAAAGTCGAATAGTTTCATATATATTTACATCATATAACATGGTGGCAGCGTAAAACAATTGGAAAATACGATGCAGAGCTGATGAAGAATCTAGAAAGCAAGGTCAAATTATGTCAGCAGGTGTGAGTAGTCTCGAAATCAATAGCATGAAATGGAGACCAGAAAGTACAACGAGGAGTCGAAATGAAGAACGAAAAAGAGCAGGAAAGCAGTACAACAGGAAAAGTGCATCTACAAAGGAAATGAAACGGTTCACATGTCAACGTTGTGATACAGCACATAACTTCGGGAAATGTCCAGCATGGGGCAAAACTTGTAAAAGATGTGGGAAACAAAACCATTTTTCTTCAAATTGTATGGGAAAGAAAATCTTCGAGATACAGTATGACAAAGAAAGTGAAAATGGGGGTGATAGGTATAAAGAGGAAGAGGTAAACTATCTAGAAATAGGAAGTATTGTTGAAACTGATGAGGTATGTGCTATTCATCACAATGAAAGTGATCATTGGTCTGAGATGATTTCTGTAAATAACGTAGCAATCAAATTTAAACTTGATTCAGGAAGTGAAGCCAATATTCTGCCTATGAAATTTTACGAAAAACTGGCACTCAAACCTAAAATAATAAAAAATGGAAAGTCATTATTAGTTTATAACAAAAACAAATTAAATGTGCTGGGTGTTTGTAAAATCAATGTTAAACATAATGGCCTGGAAAAATGCTATGATTTCTACGTTTCAGAAGGTAATTTTGAACCAATTCTCGGATTGAGAGCTTGTGTGGAATTAAATCTAATCAAAAGGGTCCACTATCTTGAGAAAAGCCAGTCTTCAAAAAATATAATTGATCAATTTTCAGATGTTTTCAAAGGACTTGGTTGTTTCGAGAAACCCTGTAGCATAAAAGTTCGAGATGATGCAGCTTCCCATGTAGCAAGATGCAGGAAAATCCCGATTGCCCTACATGAGCCTGTGAAAAAAGCACTGGAAATTATGGAAAAACAAGGGGTAATCATCAGAGTTGAGATAGCAACGGAATGGGTAAATGCCATGGTAGTGAAAGAAAAGAAAGATGGTTCTATACGCATATGTATGGATTCAAGACCACTGTATATATTCGTCAACATTTAGAATTGCCTACCAGTGAAACGATATTTGCTCAAATAGGTTCAGCTAAATATTTCACAGTGTTGGATGCATCTTCAGCCTTGTATCAGATACCAATGGATGAAAAAAGTTCCGAATTTTGCACATTCATAACAACTTTTGGAAGATACAAATTTGAACGCCTCCCTTATGGATTATCAAATGCTTCAGAAATATTTCAAATTTATATTAATGATCTGATTGAGGGTCTTGAGGGTACACTAGCCTATATCGATGATATTCTGGTTTTTGGGAATACTCTTGATCAACATAACCTCAGACTGAAAAATTTATTAGAGAAAGCTAGACAGAAAAATATCAAATTTAAAAAAGATAAACTGCAATTATGCTCAAAAGAAATATCTTCTTTGGGTCATATAATATCTAGTGAAGGTTTGAAAATTGATAAATAAAAAATTGACGCTATTGAGAATATTGAAAAACCCCATAATGTCAAAGAATTACAAATGTTTTTGGGCATGGTAAACTATTTGGGTAAACTCATAAAAAATGTTGCTGAAGAAACTGCACCACTAAGGTCACTATCGTAAAAAGATATTGTGTGGTCATGGGAAGACTACAGTCCCCAAAATAAAGCTTTCAATAGATTGAAACAGCTCATAAGCCAGGCACCGGTTCTGAGTTTTTTCAATCCTAATATACCAGTTATCTTAGCCACAGATGCCTGCCAATATGGTCTTGGGGGACATATAAGTCAGAACGGTCATCCCATCGCTTTCTGGTCAATGTCTCTAAATCAGGCCCAAAAGAATTATGCACAAATAGAGAAGGAACTACTTGCAGTTGTGTTTGGATGTGAAAAATTCCATTATTATTTATATGGCAGAAAATTTGTTGCTATAACGGACCATAAACCATTATTAGGCCTGATAAACAAACCAATTGATTCATTGTCCCCACGTTTTCAAAGACTAGTCATACGTTTATTGAAATATGACATTGAACTGAAATATCTCCCTGGGAAAGAATTATATATTCCTGATTTACTCTCAAGGAAACCTCTTCAAGAAGGTAAAGAAACTGGTTTTCTTGACGATTTTCGTGTAAGATGAATAGTATTAGCTTCTGAGGAGAAACGTCAAGCCCTATTGGAAAGCGCGGAACAGGATGAAGAATTCAAAATACTGAAACATTACATTCATAATGGATGGCCGAAACAAATAACGTCTATAGCAAAATTAGTGGAGCCATATTATCCATATAAGGATGAAATTTTTGAAATTGAGGGTTTTCTTTTGAAAGGAAATCAATTGATGATTCCCAAAAACCATAGGATGGACATTCTCAATAGTATTCATTTAACTCATCAAGGAGTAATTCCCTGTCAGAAACGTGCTCAAGATTCAGTTTTCTGGCCACACATTAATGAACAAATAACTGCTTTAGTATCATCATGCATAACTTGTCTCAGATATTCAAGGTCTAATAAAAAACAAACTCTTCACCCTCATCCGATACCTGATCTGCCATGGGAGAAAATCGGGGTGGACTTCCTAAATGTTGGAAATAAAAATTATTTGGTGGTTTGTGATTACCATTCAAAATTTGTAGAGATTTCCATACTCATGAAGAAGGACTTCTATTCTGTTGAAGAATCACTCCTAGGCATTTTCAAATCACATGGATTACCTGCTGTCCTCATGTCTGACAATGGACCACCATTCGAATCAAAAAATTTCAAATCTTTCCTCAAAGAACTTGATGTAAACCACACTACGTCCAGCCCCACCTATCGCCAATCCAATGGCTTGATTGAACGGCATATTGAAACATTAAAAGGAATGTTAATCAAAAATCCTGACAAACATCCTTACCTCATAGCTTTGGAATATAATAGTACTCCAAAACAATACCTGCCATCTCCTGCTGAAATGCTAATGGGCAGAAAATTGAATACTACTCTTCCGCGTTCGAGAGCTCAACTGAAACCTCTGTTCAACACAGAAAAAAATGTAGAAATTTTGCAATCGAGTCAAGCAATGACAAAAAACTATTATGATAGGAACAAAAAACCATTATCAGAAGCAGTAGTTAACGAACCAGTGATGGTTCAAAAATCTACAAGGAACTGGATACCTGGAGAAGTTATGAGCAGAGATCGAGATCCCGAGAGCTACATAGTTCGAACAGATGATGGGGGAATATATCGTAGAAATAGGATTCATTCAAGACCCATACCCACTTCAAAGTCATTGAATTTAAATGAACAATCTTCTGCTATACCACCAGAATCTTCTGCTATAGAGTCGCCGATGGCCACTGATTCATCACTAACAGACTCTTTATCGAATCAAGGATCATCCCCAGTGTTTCAATCTCCAGTGTCTCATGCAGAAGGAGGCAAAGAAGATATCTCAATATCAAGAGAGGAAGCTATTGAATCCCCAAGGAAAAGACAAACAAAATATCCAGTCAGATATAAAGATTATATTTGTCATTTCTGATATACTTCAAATTGAACTTTTTTTTATTTGTGTTTCTTGTTACAATGTTTGCAAACTCGAAAGAGGACGTGTTATAGTATTAGTATTTCAGTTATTTGCTCCCTTACTATTTCTTATAATATAATAATATATATAGATGTCAAGCATGACAGTTCTTATATACTTAACTTCAGTAAACGTTCAACACTAAAGTCGAATAGTTTCATATATATTTACATCATATAACACGTAACATAAAAAACATTAGTGGTGATGACATAGTGACTACGGCTTCTGGAGAACAGTTTAAGATCACATCCATTGGAGAAACCTCAGTGGTATTGAATATTGAAGGAAGAAAAGTTGAAACTCCTATACGTGAAGTAATATATGTTCCAGGACCCAATATCCTGCAAGCAATTAGCGAAAAGGGGCGTAAAAACAGTATTTGAAAATGAAAAGACATGTGAAATGAGAGATGGAAAATCTGGTAACTTGATAGCAATTGCCAAATCTACAGATGGTGAATTATATAAACTAGATTGCTTCAAGGAAAAATCAGTGGTTTTAAGTGCAAGAGTTGTGAATACACTGGATATTTGGCATCGTCGTCTAGGTCATTTGAGTACAGAACATTTGAAGCGTTTGGAAGCTGGTATGGTAGATGGACTTACATTCAATACGAGCATTTATCATAACTGCTCGTTAGTTTTTGTTAACTTAGCTATGCATTAACCCTACTGGGTGTTATCAGTCATTTGACCAATAACGGAACAATTTCCCAGAGCGGCTTGAGATCTTGTTTCTCCCAGTATGTAATGAAGCGGGGGAACTTAATTTGACAGTACAGAGACCAATCTCAAATCGTTTCGGAATAATAATACAATTAAGACTTGTAATAATATATATATGTATTTTCTAAAATATAAAAACAACTATTGATACACCTGGTATAATTTACTGAGAAAATGTATAGAAAGTCAAGATGAGATTGAATAAACAATAATTAAAAATGAGAAACAATATGAGCTGACAATTAAATAACTGTTCTTCAGTTATTTTAAACAATTGATAATAATTTTACTTTTGTTGAATCAATAATTTCTTCTACTATGAAATCAATAATGAAATATTTTCTTATTACACTATACATATATATACCTTGCCAAATAAACAGTTTGATTTCTTACCGTCCACTGAAGTAATACACAATAGTTTAATTAAGACTTAATTATTCCGTTTTATTTCCGAATAATATTACGCGTTCACTTGTTGCAATCTGATTATTTAGCTTCTTGATAAATATTAATTCCTTTCATTTATTATTACTGAGATGATTTCTGATGAATTACACTTTCACAATGATTCTGCATATGGTTGATTAATTTCTACTTCAGATAAGCTCTACGGAGTCTACGCTTATTTCGCGTAGGAAGATGAGACTTCATCTTCGCTAATTGAAATCAAACTTTACTTTTATTTGCTTCATAATGAAGCTGAACTAGCTTTGTACTGACTGACTAGATCGACGACTGGATTCTGAATGAAGAGAGGAGAGCTCTATGGAGAATCTTATATATATAGTGTTGGTATTCAAACGATGCCGCCCGCAAACAATAAAATATATTTAATGAGTCGGCAAGTTGCCTCGAGTAGACACACCGCCATGATATATCACCAAGCCTATTATCGCTTCCAAAAGACCGCGGGTCATTCATCTGTCCCGGCGTACTATTAGTTATGAATGTCTGAACATATGGTTGGAATTTCGATTGAGGTGCCGACACAAATAATAGAGGAAGTATCGACTTTATGAGTTGTCATATGAATTTTACTATTAATGCGACCGTTTTTTATTTCGAACGAAAATTGATTTATTTTATTGGCATTCTTCAGTTTCAGTTTACATATGGCTATATTTAAAATACTTGATAAGGAGTGCTCATAACACACCTCCTTTTCCCCATTTAAAAAGGTATTAATTCTAATTGATACCTTTTCATGACCCTAATATCTTGGGTAGATGAGTGGTATTGATTTCAACTTGGTTATGGCTCTGACAATTGTTTTAACATACCATGAGCAAACTAAATAAATTCTTACTGATAATACCTATGGTAACATATGACCTTTACCTTATTCAATCATGCACCTAATATTACATACATGGTCAACAATATCCCTACTTATATAATTTACTATTCTAACATACTAATTTTAACATGCAAATCTTTATATAATTCTCAATAAAGATCCCTTCAGTCAGTGTCTTCTGAGACGGTGCTGGCTTCAAATTGGAACGCCACCCTGTAGATATGACCTGTCATCACCTGCTGTGATAGAGACTGTCTGTGGTCTGGCGAAATCAGGTTGAAATTCTCCAACGACCTTATGTCTGCTCTTCGACTAGGGATGTGGTAAACAACATCTGTGAACCATATGACTTAGTTCCACTCAGTCTGCAGTGAAGTAAACGGCCTTGTCGTTAGTTTTTCGAGCCACCCTTCGTGTAGAGAACGTATTTGACAGTGATTATCGACTCCTCTCTGAGATGCAAAATGTCACCTGACATTAGTTTAAAAGTTCCAGTGAAGTGGTAGTTTCTAAGGTTCTTCAGGGTTAAAGTGATGGTTCAACCTTCTATTTAGTTGGATAATTTGTGCACCCTTGCACACTTGCGATGAGGCTTCCTGGGGGGTCCCTCAACTCTGCACTCTGACTATGGGCTTGAATATCCATCCATCCTTGGGTATTGTGAACTTACTTGGATTAAAAGTTCAAACTCTCCATGGCGATACGATGCTCAGTAAACAACTATTTGGTGAGAAGCTGTTAATCATTAATTTGAACCCCGTTATAGTTCAAAATCCATATTATATTATTCGTAATTGTTAACGATAATTTTAAAATGTTCTTTATTATCACCGATATTTTTCTTTTTACTTTCAATTAATGTTATTTCATTAGTCATTATCAAGGTAACATTTTAATTAATGCTAAAATCTCTTCTCTAGTTTCCCTTTTTTTTCTTACTGTCTATGCTGTACACAAAAGTCCGATTTTCATGTAGACTACACGTTTCGATACGTGCTTGTGTATATCTGGCAAGATTTCATGAATTCCAATTATTTATCTATAATGGCTTACTATACTATTTGATCCCAACTAGGTTTAAAATATTGACAATATTATTACTTCATAAGTGCATTATTTTGGGCTTTTGAAAATTACTTATTCTGACTTTTTGCTTTGTAATAAATCCATGGAAACTCTTTTACTGTACCACGTGTTCTAGTCTGATAACTATGATTTATCTCTGGAATACTTTCTCCTTCATCCTCTGTTGATTCAAGTTGATTTCTATCTTCTAGTGTTTTTAGGTTTTCTATGGGTCTTTTTCTTAATCTATTTTCTTGATTTTTTTTTTCATCGGTTTTTCCTTTATTTCCTCTTGAGTTCCTGCTTGCAATTGTTCTTTCGTCCTGAAGTTCTATTCTTCTAATCCTTTCTCCTTCTCATATTCTAACTATTCTATGTTCCCTACACTCAGTAAAAATATGTCTACTTATATTTCTGATTCTTAGTATTTTTATGAATTGGCGGAATTCTTCTCCCTGTATACTATGTTCACTTTCATTCCTTTTGATATCTTTCAACAATTTATTCTCTTGAAAAAGTTTGATCCTTTTCCGTGGCATCTACCGTATTGTTAAGAGTTGGTTGCCACCCCTAGATGAAATAATCCTTTCCTATATACAGGACGCTCTGGATTTAACGTTACTCATCCTTTTACTTTCTAAAATAATTTCCTGCCTATTTTTCTGGATTGCGGAAATTTTCTTCTCTCTCTGATTAACTTTCAGTCGATTCATGTGTTCAATCCTGTTTCCAATTTGTGGGATTTCTGAAATTTTTAAGCGATGACTTCTTAAAATTAGGGTTTTCCTCTTGACTGGCTACGGTTTCGATGATTTTCATATCTTTAACTACTCCTTATTTTTTTCGGTATTTTCTTTCAAATCTCGTACCATAATACGTTTTTTTTTGATGTTGAAAATTCATTTTTTGGCTATTTTCTTGAATTTAGATTTTTTCCGAATTCACTTTACTCCTTGCTTCAACTATGCATATATTCAAAATCTGGGCGGCAAATTCTTGTCCTTGGACGAATAAAATTCAGCCTTTTGATTTTCGTCTACTGCGAAAGTACTTTCTTTGGCGACTATCATTCCGAGGTTCTTGGCATTTTCCAACGTCCTGGAGGTAGAATATCTCTCTTGGGTGATTCATATCTACCTTTTAGACTGTCTTTCAACGATTTCCTATGTGCTACAACGATCTTCTTTCCTAAATTCCTTGATGCGTTGCTTCGGCAATTCCGATACTTCCTGTATATGGTTTGCTCACCTTCTTGAATATTTTCATTCTCAAAAACTCTCATACCGATCCTATATCTTTTTCCATTTTCCGAACATAATTTCCTTCATTCCGCTGTGGTACTGCATTGGCAATTTTCGTTCCATCTCTCTGTTTCTTTAGGCAAGAAATGTTCGTTCTTTGACGAATAAATTTCTACTTTTAGACTGTCACTTTCGAGGTGGCGTACTATTCATGATGGTCGTTTCTCAGATCATTGTTCCCTTTTCCCTTGGGGCTGGTTAAAAAAATGTATTTTTTGAATGAGCTGGCTCTTTCACTACGACTGTTTTTTTTAATTTTCCGGCTGTCTCGCTTGACTACCCTTTCCCCCAGTGTACGGGGGGTTCCCGGGTTTTTTAAAACCTTTTCCCTTTATTTTCATGGTTTTTTTAATACCCATTTTGGTTTTTAAAACCGGTTTAAAGTTTCCCTTTAAATCATCAACCCCTTTGGCTTGTTAAATCGATAACCTGTGTTTTTTTTCCCTTTCCCCAGCTTTTCCATATTTTTTTCCTTAACCCCGGTTCCCCAAAAAACCTAGTGTCTCAAACACTTTCCCATCTTCGGCATTTCCATTTTTTTTCCCCGGGAAAGGGGTGGACTCTTTTTTATGGGGAAAATCCATTTTGATTACGGGGGAATTTTTTTTGGGGTGCCTCCCTCGAAAAATTTTAAAATTTTTTCGTCAAAAGTTAATCCCACCCCAAGTTTTATCATTTTGGTCATGTTTTAAAAAACCTTTTTTTCCCTTTCTTAAATTTTTTTGCCAATTACTATGTTCGTTCTCTTTTTTTATTTGATATACAAAGGAATTCCTCATCAATTTTTTACCGTGGTTGGGGACATTCTTTCTTCTTTTTCTATTTAAATTCCTTTTATATCCCAAAATTTTTCCTACTTTTTTTGGATATTTCCATTCGCGTCTATTTCCTGTTTTTCTTCTGTCAATTCTCTCCCAAAATTCTGATATCGGTTTTTTATTTGATTTGATGAATCTACGTCCTTGTTCTTTTATTTTTTCCGGTTCGAAATCTTTTTTCCCCTTGAATGGTTAAAAAACCCTTTTTTGGTTTTTTTTTTTTTCCCCAAATTTTCTAAATCTGGTTTGGGGGGGCGGAAAACCATGGCCCCGATTCCCCCCAAATATCTTTTCCCAAACTTTTTTCTTTTGGGGACATCTATATGATGGGGGCCCAAAATTTTTATATAATGGTAGCATAAATTTTTCTCTTCTTACAATTTGCTTTTTTCGGCCCACGATTGCAATGTGTACACACTATTTTTTTTCGTATTGAAATTTTAAAAATTATATTATTTTGGGGGTGTTAGTGTCTCAATTAATTTTTCCCTTTTCCCGGTTTTTGGGTTCTTTTAAACTGACGGACTGGCAGATAAAACTTTCCGGGGGGTCTAGCAACCCCTTTAAAAAAGCGAAAAATTTTTAAATTTTGTTTTAAAACATCATCAATTTTTTAAATTCCCCGTAAATTTTCGTAATTTCGCTGCGGATGCTCTAAATTTTTTTTGGGAAAAAAATTTTAACTGATTCACTATTTTCTGATAACAATTAAAAAAATTTTTTCTTTTTTCCAGGTAATTTCAATCTGTTTTAAATGCTGCTAATTCCTTTTTAAATTTTAGGCCAATTTATTGTATTTTTTAATTTGTCATCTGTTTTATAAATAATCGGGGTTCCCCGTCAATTTTTAAAAACAAACCCCTGGAACTTTTTTACTGTCTGTCCATCTTGCTACAGCTGCCAAATACTCAATTTCAAAAAAATCTTTGATATCTTTTCCCCTTAAAGAAGGTAAATTATCCACACTTTTTAATAATGGTAGGTTCATAGTTGATACTACCAGTCCCGGCACTTTTCAGGTTTCCATGATTTAATAATTTTTTTAAAAAATCCCCCCTTTAATAAAAAAAATTTACTTTCCTTTCCGAATACTTTCTGGGGTCAGCCTTGTATAAACGATATATATGTTTTGATTTTTTCCCCCCCCTTTTAAAATCCTTACTGATATTACTTTCTAAATCTTTTCGTATTTTTTTCGTTTTCCCCAAACTTTTCTGACCTTATTCGTTTTAAAAAATTTTTCTTTTTGCTTTTTTACAATTTCCCCTTTCCTTTTTTCATTACAAACAATATTAAAATTTTTATATTTTGCAATTATATTTTTTCCCCATTTTTCCCCAAATGACAACCTTAGGGGTTCAAAAGCAATTTAAACCTTCTAACTACACAAATTCCGATAATATTTTTTTGGGGGAAAAAATTTTTTACTATATTTTTCATTTTTTTTTTGCATCGAGGGGAATTTTTTTGTTTTTTCATCTTTTTCAAAAAAAACATATAAACGTTATTTTCCCCTAAATCCACCTCGACACCTGACACCCCCAAAATCATAACTGCTCGTTGGTTTTTTTTTGCCTTGCTTAACCCCCCTGGGTGTTATCAGTCATTTGACCAATAACGGGGAAAATTTCCCAGAGCGGCTTGGGTTTTTGTTTCTTAATTTTTTAATTTAAGCGGGGAACTTAATTGAAGTACAGAGACCAATCTCAAATCGTTTCGGAAAAAAAATACAATTAAGACTTGTAATAATATATATATGTATTTTCTAAAATATAAAAACAACTAATACACCTGGGGGAAAATTTCCGAAAATGTATAGAAAAACAAGATGAGAATGAATAAACAAAAAATTTAAAAAAGAGAAACAATATGGCAAAATTTAAAAAAAAGTTCCGTTATTTTTTAAAAATTGATAATAATTTTACTTTTTTTTTAATCAATAATTTCTTCTACTATAGAATAATAATGAAATATTTTCTTTTTTTTCCTATACAAAATCCCTTTTCCAAAAAAAACAGTTTGATTTCTTACCGTCCATAAAGGTTTCACAATAAATTAAATTTAAAAATTTTCCCCCTTTTTTTCCGAATAATATTACGCGTTCACTTTTTTTCAATCTGATTATTTAGCTTCTTGAAAAAATTTAATTCCCCTTTTTTTTTTGTTATTACTGAGATGTTTCCCCGATGAATTACACTTTCCAATGATTCTGCATATGGTTGATTAATTTACTACTTCAGATGGGGTCTACGGGTCTACCCCTTATTTCGCGTGGGAAAGGGTGGTTTATCTTCGCTTTTTTAAATTAAACTTTACTTTTTTTGTTTTATAAGGGGAACTGAAAAAATTTTTTAAATGACTGACTAGATGGGCGACTGGATTCTGAATGAAGGGGAAGCTCTAGGGGGAATTTTATATATAGTGTTGGTATTCAAACTTTTCCCCCCGCAAACAAGGGAAAAAATTTTAAAATTGAGTTGCCCCCGGGACACACCGCCTGATATATCAAAAAAAAATTTTCGCTTCCAAAAGACCCGGGTCATTCATCTGTACCGGCGTACAAATTGGGTTTGAATGTCTGAATTTTTGGGTTTTAAAATTTGGGGTTTGGGCCGACACAAATAATAGGGGAAAATTATCGACTTTATGGGGTTTATTTTGAATTTTACTAAAAAGGGGCCGTTTTTTATTTCAACAAAAAATTATTTATTTTTTTGGCATTCTTCGGTTTCAGTTTTATGGCTATATTTAAAATACTTGATAAGGGTGCTCCCCTTAAAATTTGGGGGGGATATTTGTCGGGGGTGGAAGGGAAAAAACGGCATCGTAACCCCTTTTAAAAAAAGGGTATATCAAAAACGATGGAAAGTTTAAAATTTTTAAATTTCCCCATTTTTTTGGGCCCATGAAACAATATTCCATTGGTGGTAAACGATATATATTGACATTCATTTTTCATAGAAAAACATTCTTTTATTTCAAAAACAAATCGGGGGTACTGAAAATTTAAAAATTCAAAAGTCTATTAAAATCAAATTTAAAAGTCAATAAAACCCCTTCGACAGACAATGGGAAGAATAAAAGGATAAAAAAGGTATTTGGTACGGAATGGAATGGATAGAAAATGAAAAACCCCACAACAAAATGGGTAGCTGAACGTTGAATCGAACTTTGGTGGAAAAGTACGTTAAATTTTTTATGATTCTTTACCTCAAAAATTTTTGGGGGGAGGCTGTCAATACTGCATGCCCCGAAAACAGAAGTCCTCATCTGTTTTAAAAAAAACCCCCAGAAGAAGCGTGGAGTGGGAAAACCGAACATAAATTTTTTTAAATTTTTTGGATACCGGATACGCATATCCCAAAGAAAAGGAAAAAATGGGCCCAAAGTCAAAAGTTAATATGCTTTGGGTTTTTCCCCCAAAAATTCAAAGGGGATACCGTCTGTAAACCTGACAACAAAAGGGGAATAACAAAATCCAGAGACGTCATATTTATCATATATATAGTTATGATAAGTACTTTATCATTAGAAAAATTCAATTAAACGGTTTTCGTCACAAAAAAAATTCAATATAAATTAAACCCAAAAAAAGGAGATCCGGTGAAAAACAATTTTCCCTGGCTTTAACCCGAACGTTGAATGATATTCATAAAACCATGCATACCTCCATATAAATGGACATTGAATGCAAATGTTTCTTTCTGATAAGCCGTTTTTTTTTAATTTATGTCGTTTTCCCCCTAACAACCGCTACCGGTTTCGTACGGGTGTCAACCAAAAGGTCCGAGAGCTCTGGCTGAAGCGGAACAACATAACCAAAACCATCATCGAGTCTATAAACCCTATGGTCCCGGGGAAAAAAAACTTTTAACGGGGGACCTAGTAAAGAAAAAAACTCCGAAAATCTCCCACCTCGATAGGTTTTTACATAAAAAAATTTCCTTCTGGGGTGGAAGCCGACTAGCATTAAAAGAAAAGCCTGTGAAGTGGAATAAAAAAAATCAATTAAACGGTTTTATTCCCCAAAAATTCAATATAAATTGAACCAGAAAAGGTGTCTCAGGTGAAAACAACACCCTAGGTACCACCAGAACGTTGAATAATATTCCCCCAAAACCATAACCTCCAAAAATGGACATTGAATCAAATGTTTCTTTTGATAAGCTGATTATGTTTAATTTTGTCGTGTTCACCTAACAATTGCATCCTCAAGGTTTGAGTAACAGCAAACCACAGAGACCCAGGACCTCGGTAGGGCAATGTCAACGATGTCAACGGTTCGGCCACTCCCCGCTGGCTGCTTTACCCCCTTGTAAATGGGGTTCATATCCGAGTTGGCCCCAAAAACCAGGAAACAAGATGCTGGTGTGCGAACCAGTGGGAACACTCTGCAATTTTTCGGGGGTTTAAATGCCCCCGCATAAGGCGAGAGTGGACCCCATTCATTATCGCAGAAATGACGATTTTCCCCCGCAAATGGACACGACGGGGGGCCATATACGGCATCGGGGAGCTCGGATGACTTCCCTCCCACCCCGTTCAAATCACCACACTAAAAAACATTCTCAGTACTTTAGACTAAAGGGGATGTCATATAGTTCCCGAAGCTCCCGGAAATTTTTTAACGGTTTTTTCCCCCAAACAATGGGTGAACGGGGCTTCAAACTTCATCAAAGCGGTGAGTTGGGTAGTGGACTTCCAGAATGGGCTTAGAAGTTTCTGGTAAAAACAACATTGATGTCGCTTTTTCAAAAATCTCATCTTAATGGAGAACCTCTTAGATTTTTGGTACAAAATGCTTAGAAATGATCAATTGGTGTCAATGGCGGTGTTTCCATTTTGGTAAAGGGATCACTCCGAAGTTCAGTTTGGATTTCAAGGTATATTTTTTAAAACGAAAGGTCCCTTCATTTAATCAGGCTTCAACTTTCCCAAAATCATATACTGCCTGGGCCGTGTCTTCTGATTAAACTGTTTTGGTCATTGGGTCTGAACGCTAACACAAAATGGAGTCGTGAAACCCAAAACAAAAAAAAAGGTTTAGGCAACACAGTGACAGGTAACGAATACCGGTGTTGGCTCCAGATGACCCACTTTTTTGGTGCGTACAGGCCCGACGTCTCGACATTCCTCCCGGAATATCACCGGAATTGGGATATCCCGTCTCGGGTTGAGCTCTGATCACAACCCGTGTTATCAGGGGGGGGTGATCTTCCCCAACGGATCTTATGTACTGGGTAAATTGGGGAGATTCCTTCCTTCGGAAAGGGGTTACTGTGCTCCTAGAGAATATACTCCCCCGGCTGGATGAGGCAGGGGTTACAGCTCACTATTAAAAATGTTCTGAGGCCCCTTCCCCGCGGGATCCCCAAAATTTCACGACAATTACCTCTAGAGTTTTTTCCCCGGACAAATTCAGAAAAACAATTGAATAGGGCGGTTGGAAAATATATCGGAATTTGGAAGGGAAAATTTGGTTTTCCCTTCAAAATTCAGAAAATTTGATCAACTTTGGAAAATTATTAAAAAAATTTAAAAAAAAAAAGACCGATTTTCCCCCTATTCAAGGTGAGGCCGGAATGACTATCCCCTGAGTCCAAAGTTAAACTTCTGCGATGAGGGGAAAAGGAACAGATTGAACGACCTGACGATGATCTGGATCGTAAATTTTTTTGCGGAAGATGGGTCCCCCCTCTTGAGGAACCCAATCTGATGACATTCGTCCAGCTACGTTGGATAACTCAATTATATCAAATTGGAATCCCAAAGGCGCCGGTTTTGAGGAATTCCAATCTATGAGTAGGTTTTTCCGGATAACCAGGTAATCACTCCCCCAATTCGAAATTTTTCGTTTAAAAGTTCCCTCAGAGGTGGAATCATGCCATCGTGGTTATAATTAAAACGGGAAAAACCCACTTTTCACAAAATATCGACCAGTCGGGATTGCAGTTCACTAATTTCCTGAGCAAATCGTCCTGGGAAGGCTTGATAAAGAAGTGAAGGATAGGAACCTTCCTGATAAAAATTTGGTTTTTAGACGTGCTCCTTCCCGACTTCAGATTCAAAGGGTGGTGGGACACCTAAAACTCTAATTCCAAACAAAGGCTCCTTTTTGTAGATATCAGCAAAGCGACAGGTTGGTGGGGGGGCCTGCTCATAAAGCTGATTATTAATTTTCCCCTTGGTAAAGTTTGAATCGTTTTTTAGGTTTGGGGGCTTCCCCGATCGGGGGGCGATAATTCTCCCGAGTTCGAGGGTTTTGGGGGGCCCTTTCGGGGCAGTATTATCTCCGTATTACACGCCCTCTATGCGTAGATACCAAAAACGAACATGTTAAGATCTCCTTTTCGCCGATGAAGGCTTGCTTTCCCTGCAGCCGACCACCTGATGGGTCGTTCACTTCAAATGCATTTGACCTCCGCGTGCTATATGGATGGAAAATGGCTGCCTGATAAAACTCAGGCGATTCGATAGGTCGTATGAAACCCCGGAGAAAATTATCTCTGGAAGGGGGGTAGAATGGTCAGGCGAGAAAAATTTTTCCGGGGTAACTTTTTGGGTTGCCCCGGTCACCTGGAACCACATGTCAATTTCTAAGGACAAAATTGTTTTAAAAATATGATTTATCCCCCATTAACAAAAAAAGTAAAACTCCCCAAAAAAAAAATTATTATTCACAAAATGATGGTCCCCTTCATTTTGTATGCCTCCGCTTTTAAATCGCAGGTCTACATTGGGGCCCCGGGGGCAAAATGGAAACCCGCTTAAAGGTTTTTTTTTAACGGAACGATCGTCCTTGAAGAAAAATCTGCCTTCCATCAGAAGCATTTTTGGGACCCCAAGAAAAATTTGATTGTAAACCCCGAGAATCCGCTCTGACGGAACCCCGATTATAACATAGACGCCCCCCGAAAGTTCCAGGACCCCCGGGGATGGGTTGCCCCAATCTATACAGTGAGGGGAAAACCCATCCTCAATTAAAAAATTTTTATTTTTTTCCCAAATTTTTT